>CAUYLG010008526.1:0-28311 GCA_963573385.1 Cacajao melanocephalus | reverse complement strand
GGGTGGGGAGTTGGGGAGAGATAGCATGGGGAGAAATGCCAGATATAGGTGATGGGGAGGAAGGCAGCAAATCACACTGCCATGTGTGTACCTATGCAACAATCTTGCATGTTCTTCACATGTAACCCAAAACCTAAAATGCAATTAAAAAAAAAGTTTTATTTTGCTCAGATTTCTGCAGGCTGTATAAGCATGGTGCTGGCTTCTGGTGAAGACTCAGGAAACTTACAATCACGGCAGAAGGTGAAGGGGGAACCAAGATGTCACATGGTGAGATAGGGAGCCATGAGAGATGGGAAAGTTTCCACATTCTTTTTTCAAGAGATTATTGATTAATTTATTTTTAATTAAAAATATATGTGGTTGTATAGTAGGTGTGTATCTTTATGGAGTACATGAGATATTTTGGTACAGACATTCAATGGGTAATAATCACATCATGGAAATGCAGTATCCATCCCCTCAAGCATTTATCCTTTGTGTTAAAAACATTACAATTGCATTCTTTTATTTATTTTAAAATGTACAATTAAATGATTATTGATTATAATCCCCTGGTTGTGCTAGCAAACACTAGGTCTCATTCATTATTCTAACTACATTTTTGTACTCATTAACCATCTTCACTCCCGCTGCCCCCCACCCTCACTATCCTTTCTAGCCTGTGGTAAACATTCTACTCTCTATCTCCACAAGTTCAACTGTTTTGAATTTTACATCCCACAAATATGTGAGAACATGTGATAGTGATCTTTCTCTGCTGCCTTATTTCACTTAACATAATGACCCGCATTTCCATCCATGTTGCGAGTGATAAGATCTCACTTTTTTACGGCTGAGTAGTACTCTGTTGTGCCACATTTTCTTTATCCATTCATCTGTTGATGGACATTTAGCTTGCTTCCAAATCTTGGCTATGGTGAACAGTGCTGCAACAAACATGAGCGTGCAGACATCTCTTCACTATACTGAATTCCTTTCTTCTAGGTATATATCCAGTGTTCAACCCAGATCAACAACCCACTTTAACAAATGAAGAAACTGAAATTCTTCCAACTTAAGCGATTTACCTATACCACATAGCTAGCCTGTGGCAGAATCAGGGTACTACTCTAGATTTCTGCAGCTGAAAAGATACACTCTTTTTTGTCTATGTGAATCTATTAAGTGGTGGCTGGGCCACTTGTACCCTCTCCTATTTGGGTGCAAGCAGAAGCAAAAGGGTGAGATATCTGGAGCCAATGAAGTTCAGAGATTGCACCAAAAGAAAATACTAAAGCAGTGGCAATCAGCAAAAGAAAAGAATTGCTAAACTGTATGGTAACTCTAGTTTTAATTTTTTGAGGAAGCTGCAAATTTCTCCATAGCGGTTTGACTAATTTACATTCCAACCAACGGTGCACGAGGGTTCCTTTCTCTCCATATCCTCTCCAGCATTTGTTATTCCCTGACATCTGGATAAAAGCCATTTTAACTGGGGTGAGATTATATCTCATTGTAGTTTTGATTTGCATTTCTCTAATGATTGATGATATTGAACACGTATTCATATGTCTGTTTGACATTTGTATGTCTTCTTTTGAGAAATGGCTATTCAAATCTTTACCCACTTTTTAATCAGATCACTATTCCCCTGGAAATATAACTCCACTGGACTGGGAGCCACACCCCAGTTCCACCCAAGGAGAAGCTGAACTCAGACACATCTATACCTGCCCCCATCTGGTAGTCTTTCTCTACCTGCCCTTGTAGGCAAAGACAAAGGTCAGAATCTCTTGGGAACTCTATGGCCCTGCCACTGTCTGAGAAACCTGAATACTTAACCAGGTGTCCATAGGGCAAGTTTGCATCCTCCCTATTGGACTGCAGACTGATGCATTCCTGAAAGCATGAACTCCTGGCTGGAGGCCAGCCAACACAAAACCAGTGCACTAAACAAAAACACAACCAAGTACTCTCACAGAGGCCACTTCACTTCCCTGTTAACTCCACCAGAACAGGTGCTGGTATGCACAGCTGCAAGACCTGAAGATGGGTCACATCACAAGACTCACTGCAGACACTCTCCAATGCCAGCCTGGAGCATGGTAGCTCCACTGGGTGGCTAGACCCAGAAGACCAAAAGCAATCACTACACTTCAGCTCTCAGGAAGCCCCATTACTAGGGGAAGCAGGAGAACACCAAATCAAGGGACCATCCCGTGGGACAAAAGAAACAGAACAGCAGCCCTTGAATTCCAGACTTTACATCTGACATAGTCTACCCAAATGAGAAGAAACCAGAACAACAATTCTGGTAATATGACAAAACAAGGTTCTTTACTACCCCCCAAAGATTATACCAGCTCACCAGCAATGGATTCAAACGAAAATGAAATCTCTGAATTGCCAGAAAAATAGTTCAGAAGATCAATTATTAAGCTAATCAAGTAGGTAGCAGAGAAAGGTGAAGTCCACATTAAAGAAATAAAAACATGATACTGAATATGGAAGGAAAACTCTCCAGTGAAAGAGATAGCATAAATAAAAAACAATCACAACTTCTGGAAATCAAGGACACACATAGAGAAATGCAAAATGCACTGGAAATTCTCAGCAATAGAATCAAACAGCAGAAGAAAGAAACTCAGAGCTCGAAGTCCAGCCTTTCTAATTAACCCAAGCTGTGAAAGACAAAGAAAAAAGAATTTTTTAAGAAATGAACAAAGCCTCCAAGTAGTTTGGGACTACGTTAAACGTCCAAACCTAAGAATAATTGGTGTTCTCAAGGAAGAAGAACAATCTAAAAGTTTGGAAAACATATTTGATGTAATAATCGAGGAAAACTTCCCTGGCCTTGCTAGAGATCTAGACATCCAAATAGAAGAAGCTCAAAGAACACGTGGGAAATACATTGCAAATCACCCACGCACTTAGTCACCAGGTTATCTAAAGTCAAGACAAATGAAATAATATTAAGAGTTGTGCAGCAAAAGCATCAAGCAACTTACAAAATGAAAACCTACCAGATTAACAGCAGATTTCTCAGCAGAAACCCTACAAGCTAGAAGGGATTGTGGTTCTATTTTAGCCTCCTTAAACAAAACAATTATCAGCCAAGAATTTTGTATGCAGTGACAAAATTTTCATTTCATAAATGAAAAATAAAAATACAGTCTTTCCAGATTCCAGTGGTGAACGCTAAGAGAATTCACCACTACCAAGCCAGCACTACAATAACTGCTAACAGGAGCTCTCAACCTTGAAACAAATCCTCAAAATATGCCAAAATAGAACATCTTTAAAGCATAAATCTCACAGGATCTATATAACAGTAACACAATGAAAAAAAAAGGTATTCAGGCAACAAATAACATGAAGAATATAATAGTACCTCACAACTCAATACTAACATTGAATGTAATTGGCCTAAATACTCCACTTAAAAGATATAGAATGGCAGAATGGATAAGAATTTACCAACCAAGTTTCTGCTGTCTTTAGGAGACTGGCCTAACATGTAAGAACTCACATAAACTTAAGGTATAAAGGGGTAGAAAAAGATATTCCATGTAAATGCACAGCAAAAGCCAGCAGGAGTAGCTATTCTTATATCAGACAAAACAAACTTTAAAGCAACACCAGTTAAAAAAGACAAGAGGGACATTACATGATGATAAAAGGACTAGTCCAACAGGAAAATCAATTCTAAATATTTATGCACCCATCACTGGAGCTCCCAAATTTATAAAACAATTACTACTAGACCTAAGAAATGAGATAGCAACACAAAAATAGTGGGGGATTTTAATACTCCGCTGACAGCACTAGACAGGTCATCAAGAGAGAAAGTCAACAAAGAAACAACAGACTTAAACTATACCCTACAACAAATGGACTTAACAGATATTTACAGAACATTCTTCCCAACAACTGCAGAATATACATTCTAGTCATCAGCACATGGAACATTCTCCAGGATAGACCATATGATAGGCCACAAAATAAGTCTCAATACATTTAAGAAAATCAAAATTATATCAAGTGCTCTCTAAAACTATGGTGGAATATAACTGGAAATCAACTCCAAAAGGAACTCTTAAAAACAAGCAAATACATGAAAATTAAATAACCTGGTCCTGACTGATCATTGTGTCAACCATGAAATCAGGATGGAAATTTAAATATTCTTTGAACTGAATGATAACAGTGACAAAACCTACCAAAACTTCTAGGATACAGCAAAAGGAAAGAGGAAAGTTCATAGCATTAAATGCCTACATCAAAAAGTCTGAAAGAGCAAAAATAGACAATCTAAAATCACACCTCATGGACAGGAGAAACAAGAACAATCCAAACCCAAACCTGGCAGAAGAAAAGAAATAACGAAAATCAGAGCAGAACTAAATGAAACTGAAACACAAAAATACAAAAGGTAAATGAAACAAAAAGCCATTGCTTTGAAAAGACAAATACAATTGATAGACCATTAGCAAGATTAACCAAAAAAAGAAGAGAGAAGATCCAAATAAGCTCAATTAGAAACAAAACAATGGGTATTACAACCAATACTACAGAAATAAAAAGGAGCATACAAGGCTACTATGAATACCCTTACATTCATATAGTAAAAAACCTGGAGGAGATGGATAAATTCCTGGAAAAATACAACTCTCCTGGTTTAAACAGGGAAACATAAAATCTTTGAACAGACCAATAACAAGCAGCAAGATTGAAATGGTAATTTAAAAATTACCAACAGAAAAAAGTCCAGGACCAAATGGATTCACAGCTGAATTTTATCAGACATTCAAACAAGAATTGGTACCAACTATTGACACTATTCCAAAAGATACAGGAAGAGGAAATCCTCCCTAAATCATGTTGCGAAGTCAGTAACAACCTAATACCAAAACCAGGGAAGGACATAACAAAAGAAAGAAAACTGCAGAAAACCAAACATTCTATGTTCTCACTTATATGATGAGCTAAACAAAGGCATAAGAATGATACATTGGACTTTGGGGCCTTGGGGGAAACAGTGGGGGGGTGGTGAGGGATAAAAGACTACACATTGGGTACTGCTAGGGTGATGGGTGTACCAAAATCTCAGAAATCACCACTAAAGAATTTATTCTTGTAACCAAACACCACCTGTTCCCCAAAAACCTATTGAAATAAAAAAATTTTTTTAAAAAATTTAAAAACAAATGTAAGATCATACCATCTGCAAACAAGGGTAATTTGACTTTTTTCTTTCTAATTTGGATGTCTTTTATTTCTTTCAATGGTATGATTACTCTAGCTAAGACTTCCAGTACTATGTTGAATAACAGCAGTGAAAGTGGGTATCCTTGTATTCCCAATGTTAGAGGAAAGGCTTTCAATTCATCGCTATTAAATATGATACTTGTTTTGGATCTGCCATATATGGATTCTCTTAAGGTATGTTCCATCTATATATGGTTTTTGACAGTTTTATCATCATCAAAAAGTTGGGACTTGATGGTTTGAGGGATGTTGAACTTCATCGAATGCTTTTACAGCATCAATTAAAATGATCATATAGTTTTTGTCCTTTATTCTATTGATATGATGTATCACATTGATTGATTTGTGTATATTGAGCCATTCTTGTATCCCTGAGATAAATCCCACTTGGTCATGATCAACGATCTTTTTCATATATTGTTGAACTTGCTTTGCCAGTATTTTGTTGAGGAGTTTTGCATCAATATTCATCAGAGATATTAGCCTGTAGTTTTCTTTTTTTGATATGTTTTTGTCTGATTTTGGTATCAGGAAAATAATGGCCTTGGGGGCTTTTGCCCTGCACAGCTTTCAGCTGTGACAAGGCAACATTGAGTTCAATCTAAAGTCTCCCAGTTGCTGTGTTCTCTCTCCCCAAAGGGCACAGATTCTATCTCTGCATCACACAGCTGCTGCTGAGGGGTGGGGGAGGGGTGTCTCCCCACCCTCCTTAATGCCTGTTTCTACAATATGAAGTTAAAACCAGGTGCTGTGGTTGCTCACCTGATTTTTGGTTCTTGTGAGGACACTTTTGTGTGCAGATAGTTGTGAAAATTTGGTGTTCTAGCAGGAGGGACGAAAGATGTAGGCTTCTATTCTGCCATTTTACTGTGCCCTCGAGAGAGCCACACTCTTGTAAACAACCAAATCTCACATAAACTCAGTGAGAACTCAACTCATGACCATGGGAAGGGCACCAAGCCGTTCATGAGGGATCTGTATCCATGGCCAAAACACCTCCCACCAGGACCCCTCCACAACATTGGGTATTACATTTTAACATGAAATTTGGAGGGGACTAGCATCCAAACCATATCATGAAGTTTCTTTCTCCAGCCGTCTCCAACTCTCTATTGATTGAGCTTGCCAGCTGGTCTGGTACCATGCGATCATAGTCTATGTGTCATAGGTGCAGAGAACTGAGAACTCCCCCTCAAACTCCCAAATGCAATAAACATGACTTTAACCTTGAGGAAATCCAAAACACATGGAAACCATAAAAATGGCATTGGAGAAATTAACAACAGGTTATCAGAGAGACAAGAGTCTCTAGTTATGTTATACTGATGAGTCATGACTAGACCCTGTCAAAAAAGAACCTGGTTGATATTATAATGATATAGATAGCAGAGAACATGTAGGAATAAGATAAATAGCTCCCTGACGAGCAGTCAGAGATACTCAAAAGGTCTCTAAAAATTTCAGTCAACAAATCATGCTATTCACAGGCTACCCTATTTTATAACATATTTTTCATAATATATGCATTAAAATGCATGTAATCATTGCCTATGTTCATCAAGCAGCTCATTACTTTAAGGATGAAAAAAAATCATTAGATTATATTCTCCAGTGAGTGGTTTGTTTATTTAACTGGTGAGGTGAGGATTCTAGTTTAGGCCCTTATTGCCCAGGGGTTGAATTCAGCAGATACCTCCTACTTGGCCTTCCTTAGTAGTGTTTCTCATACTGGAGAATCCACCAGAATCACCTGTAGGGCTTGTTAAACCAGATTTTTGAGCCCCACTCTCAGAGTTTCTGACTCAGTAGGTTTGAGGTGGGGGTCAAGAATTGGCATTTATAACAAGTTTCCAGGTTCTGTTGACATTTCTAGCCCAAGGACCACACTTGGAGAATAAATACTGTATAGCCACTAAAGTAACCATCTGAAAACACTTACTTTGTTTCACTCTTCTCAAATACTTTCACTGGCTTACAATTGCCTACCCAATAAAGTTCAGACTCTAGTACCTAACACTGCAAGCTCCAGTTAACCTTCTCTCTCCAAACTTCCCTCTCAGCAATCAGAAACACAAACCCTTCATTCCAGCCAAGAAGGTTTCTTCATAGGTCCCTGACTTAATATGCTTACCGCTTACTGTTGACTTCGGTCCTTGCTTCATGCTGTTCCTCTCAAAGAAAATGAATGCTTTACCTTTCCTTTGTCCATCAATTTGGGATCCTGCTCTATTTCTTCTAATTGGCCTTTCTTGACTGTTCTAGCTGCATTAATCTCTTCTTTCTATAGAGGTCAATTGCACTTGTAATTTGTATCCCTCAGTTTAGCAAGCAGGAAGTTGAGTGGTTTTATCTATGTCGCTTCTCTGTAAGTAAACTCAGTTCCCTGAAGGCCCACATTTTAAGCAGTGTTCTCCTTCAGTACCTATGTCAGTGCTAGACAAATAGTAGGTACTCAATAAATACAACTATTTAATTACAACTTTTAAAATATAACTGTATTAATTAAGGATGTTTTATGTATTTTTAAAATCTGGTGAAGCTTGGAATAGTAACAAATGCTATATTTTGGCTAGTTTTATTTTGTTTTCAAGTTTTTTGATTGTTTTATATTTCTTTCATGTTTTGAGAATTCATGAGCACACTTACATTTGTAAAATTAGGTTGAAAACAGCTGTGACAACATGGGTACAATCTATGCATTTGCTGATCACCGCTGGATATTTCCCAATATACTCACACATGGAGCACAGACCTAATTTGCAGAGTTCAACTTAACCCTCTGGTAACACAGACACATCATAGGTGCCTTTGACCTAGATTCAGCACCAAACAGTGATCTAGACATATGCTAATTAAGATTTCATTAATGACAAAAATATCCTGCCTTTGAGGGATGCCTTGATGAAACAGGATGGAGATTAAAAAGACAATTACATTTCTTAAATCACCTCCCTTGTTCTCCATGAGATATTTTGAGGCTGGTTTGGTTCAATTCCACCTTTTCAAAAAAATCTCACTTGGGGAAAATGGGAATATAAAAATAATAGTTTCTCAAAGCAACTTTAAAGTATTCTAACCAGAACACGGTATGTAGGAAGCAACTAATGTCTGAAATTATGCTGGCTGTGTTCTTCTTCCCACAGAATTTAAATTATTTGAACTGATTTAAAGAAAACAGATACAAATTGTGTTTATAGATACAAACTAGTTTGAATTTTTTTGAAATATTATTCTTCATTTCTGAACAGATTACTAATATAGGTTTGATTTCAGTCAAATATCTGGTACTTTTCTTACCAATTATTGTCTTCACTCCAGTCCCACATAACCACACATATTTCTAGAATGTATGAGGGGATAATCACCCGGCAGCTGGATATCATTCTAATGACAACGACAGTGTGACTCAATCCAATGACATTAGTTACAGTCAGCAGTGGAGTTTGTACTTTATTTTGGATTTCTTTCACTTCAAAGAGGCTCTGTAACTCCAAATGCTTTGCTATGTAAGTGACTGCTTAAATGAGTGCAACGTAACAGGCTTGTTGGTCTCTATCGCAGGCCATACATAATCACCATAGAAATACATAATTACACCTGTCAACCTCATCTGTGTAATTGATTCAATGACTAACAATGTCAGTGGCAGGCTAAGATTTGAGGTCTCGCTGTGAGAAAATACTCATACATGGCTAAACATCTTGGTGTCTTAATTGCTTGTCATACTGCCAAGACTCCTGTGTTGTATATATTTCCACAGCAACAGACTACAATAGATTAAGCACATTTAATATCCTAAAGTGAAATGATAAACTTTTTTTCTGTTTTACAGGCCTTTTAAGAAAATCGTAGAGTCATTGAAAATAATCTGGCCATGAAGCCAAATTTGAGAGAGAAGCCTAAAATATTCTGTGCATTAAAAACTAAATGCATGCTCTGCACTTTGCAAAAAAAAATCCTCTAATTATGATTGCAAGCTAAGAGGAGCAGTTCATCGTTGAACATATACAAAAACCCAACACGACAAGAGGTTTTCATCACTCACTGCCTTTTCAGAAGTTGTTAGAACACATTAAAGTCTATTGATCACAAAGCAAAAACACTGGAAGCTACTGACCATTGGCAGTTTTTCTGAGAGGATGGATTGGGGAAATCAACATGATGGTGAAGTAGAGGCCACTTGCCATAATCATGTGTAATGAAGATGCGGAGTCACAGATAGTATTGTAACAAAATGCAATCGGTTAGTTTGAAATTTAGCAAATGATATCCTGTAGATAGTGCTTAGAGGGTATAGTGACTAACTGAAAGTTGTCAAGAGGCCTTTTGATTAACCCAAGATTAAATAAACTTTGAGACATTTCACAGCTACAAAGTAACTCCCACACCCAATCTCTACTGGCCTATCTATTTATTTACTTTATTCTTTTATTTGTTTTTTTCAGGCAGAGTCTCGCTCTGTTACTCAGGCTGGAATGCAGTGGCACGATCTCTGCTCACTGCAACCTCTGACTCCTGGATTCAAGCCATTCTCCTGCCTCAGCCTCCCAAATTGCTGAGATTACAGATGTGTGCCACATGTCCAGCTAACTTTCATATTTTTAGTAGAGACAGGGTTTTCACCACGTTGGCCATGCTGGTCTCGAATTTCTGACCTCAAGTGATCCACCTGCCTTGGCCTCCCAAAGTGCTAGAATTACAGGCTTGAGCCACTGTGCCTGGCCTCTACTGGTCTCTGATTTCTCATTAACAAGCTGTTTTTTGTACCAACCATACTCAGGCAACTGCTTTCCATGGTTAACAAACCCTATTCATTGATTAACTCATTTATTTATTCACTCAATTAACATATTTTTTGAGCACATACTATGTGCTAGGCACTGTGCTGGGTGTTGCAATGTAATGTGAGAGAATGTGTGTCATGGAGGCACATAAGGGTAGTGCTAGCCCAGACTTGATCAGAAACGTTTTCCTGGAGGACATGACACTTAATATGAGTCTTGTAGCATGAGTAAAATATTAACCTCATTTTTCAGGAAAAGGGAAATATCAGTGACAAGGGACAAAGTCACAGAGGTGAGGTACAACATGGCTGGAGCATGAAATGGCATAGCAGGATACTTGACTCGAGAGGGAAAAATGAAACAGATCATAAAAGGGTTTTCACATATTAAGGATTTCAGATCCTGATCCTCAGAGCAATGGAGAACCAGTGTTTAAGTGTGTATTGGGAGGCAGGGCATATGTTAGGAACATTATTTATGTGCAATGTTAAGAATAGAACAATATTTCCAGAAGAATCTGATTATCTCTTCAATTACATTTTCCTTGACTAGAGTATTTAACACTCTTCATAACATGGTCACTTTGACTGTTTGCTTTTCTAGTACTTTTCTAGTTCCTTTGCTGTTCTTATTTATTCTGTCAAATCAGTGGATTTTTCCCCTTCCACTGTCACCAACCCCATACAAACTATTCCTAATTAGCTTACTAATATGCCTTCCTGCTTCCTCCAATTCATCATGAACACTTCTCCTTCTAAAGAAAATTGCTCCTTCTAAATTCCACTTTCAGCAGTATAGCGTGCATCTGATGTTTCTAATTGCCTAACAATCATGCCCCCATTTTTTTTGTAACAGCACCATATTTTCCTTTAGAAATCAATCCCTTCCACAGTGGTGCTGTCCCACCTTCCTCTGGTCAAAGGCCAGTTATATAAGCCAGGCCAAGCCAATGAGACTTCCCATGAAATTTGAATCTTGACCTAAAGGATTTAAAGTTACTCGTATCCAGTTCACCCTAAGAGCAGAATGCTGACGAACATGTACTTTATTTCCTGTGACTTTGAATCTGTATGGTTCTTGTCCTTTCTAAGGCCTGGTTGTTGTACATTCTGTTAAGTTCTGGAAGCTTCCCTATATTCTTCTAGTATGTGTGTGCAGATAGATAGATAGATAGATAGATAGATAGATAGATAGATAGATGATAGATAGATAGATAGATCGTTATTTGTGTGTGTGTAGAGTCCAAACTAGTTAGAATCCACTTCTGCTGCTTGCAAATGGAAAGTGTAAACTTCCTACTGGCATTAAAGCCCTTGCTTAATGGAAGCTATCTTGCCTATCCAAACATATATACCATCATTAGCCAAACTAAACCCTCTGCCACAGTCTGAGTCTCCCTTCTCTACCTTTTCCACCACACCTACTTTTATAGGCCTAACTCCCTGGTTTTTTTTGTTCTCTCATAGTCTATCCTCATATCCCATTACAGTTGAAACTGATGGAGGGCAAACAATTGTAACTGCCAGTGCGATGATGGTTGAGGAAAGAAGAGATGAGGGAAACGTAGGTCCAACCTTAAAAAACTAACTTCTATTCTGCAAATCTTATTTTTCCTTTTTGGCCTCGTGCCCAAAGCCTTTCCCAGTAACACAACGAACTTTCTAGGGCAGGGGTCCCTAACCCAAGGCTGCACTGCAGGAAGTGAGCAGTGGGTGACAGAGGGAAGCTTCATATGTATTTACAGCCACTCTCCATTGCTTGCATTACTAACTGAGCTCTGCCACCTGTCAGATCAGTGGTGGCATTAGATTATCATAGGAGCACTCACCCTGTTGTGAATTGTGCATGTGAGGGATCTAGGTTGTGCACTCCTTATGAGAATCTAATGCCTGATGATCTGTCACTGTCTCCCATCAACTCCAGATGGGACTATCTAGTTGCAGGAAAAAAGCTCAGGGCTCCCACTGATTCTACATCATACTGAGTGTATAATTATTTCATAATATACTATAATGTAACAATAATAGAAATAAAGTGCACAATAAATGTAATGCACTTGAATCATCCCAAAATCATCCCCTCACCCCCACCCTGGTCCATGGAAAAATTGTCTTCCACAAAACTGGTCCCTGGTTTAAAAAAGTTTGGAAGCTGCTGCTGTAGGGTCTAGGAACTTTGCCCTGAGGGTCTCTTCTGCACAGGTGACCATTAGGATAAATATTGTTAAATGCTGTACTGCACTTTCATTTTTTCCCCAGCAACATTATAAGCTCTTCAGGAAACAGTTGTGTCTTCTACTGCTTTTCATTCTTCCCCACCAACTCCAACTGCCAACCTAAGATTTTTGTGCAGGAGCATACTGAATTAAATAATGTTTAAGATACTGGAGAAAATACAGGAAAGAATTCTATTTTTAAATTTGTATTAATATATAATATTTGTACAAAATCGGGGCTACATGTGATATTTTGATATCTGTAAACAATATGTGATAATCAAATCAAAGTAATTGGGACTTCCTTTATCTTAAACATTCATCATTTCTTTTTGTTGGAAACATTACAATTAAGAAATTTATTTCTGAGACGTTCTTCGCGGAGAGTCACTGCAGTTTACTGCTTCAACAGTGATTGGACGGAACCCGGAGCTCGTCCCTCACCCCGGCCAGCCGCCCATAGCCAACCCTCTGTCACCTCCATACTGCACCCTCGGACAGCCCCAAGGCCCCCCTATGCCGCTTCAGTGCCGCGCAGCGGCAGCCACCGCTGCCTCTCCTTAGCGGCCGCCATGACAACCGCATCCCCCTCGCAGGTGCTCCAGGACTCAGAGGCCGCCATCAACGGCCAGATCAACCTGGAGCTCTACGCCTCCTGTGTTTACCTGTCCATGTCTTACTACTTTGACTGCAATGATGTGGCTTTGAAGAACTTTGCCAAATACTTTCTTCACCAATCTCATGAGGAGAGGGAACATGCTGAGAAGCTGATGACGCTGCAGAACCAACGAGGTGGCCGCGTCTTCCTTCGGGATATCAAGAAACCAGACCATGATGGCTGGGAGACCAGGCCCAATGCGATGGAGTGTGCATTACATTTGGAAAAAAATGTGAATCTGTCACTACTGGAACTGCACAAACTGGCTGCTGACAAAAATGATCCTCATTTGTGTGACTTCATTGAGACAGATTAACTGAATGAGCAGGTGAAATCCATCAAAGAATTGGGTGACCACGTGAACAACTTGCACAAAATGGGAGCACCCCAATCTGGCTTGGCAGAATATCTCTTTGACAAGCACATCCTGGGAGACAGTGATCATGAAAACTAACCCTTAGGCTAATTTCCCCATAGCTGTGGTGTGACTTCCCTGGTCACCAAGGCAGTGCATGCATGTTGGCGTTTCCTTCACCTTTTCTGCAAGTTATACCAAAACATCCACTTAAGTTCTTTGTACCAATCCGGTCAAACAAAGACGTTTGATACCAAAAAAAAATTATTTCTAACTTATGCCCACTTTTGAGCCACTGGAGCCTCATTTATTAGACTGCATAGTATATTACATGGGTTTTGGAATCAGACAGCCCTGAGTTCAAACTCTGGTTCTGTCACTTATAAACTATACCTATACTTCTACTCCTCAGTTTTCTTATCTGTACATTAGATGACACTATGTATATTAAATTGCTAAGGCCAGTTTCTGGCATATTAAAAAAATACTATATTTTAGTTCTTTGTATTAAAATGACAATTGTTTTCTTAAACAATAACCCTGAACCACATTTAATTTTTTACATCCAAATTCTGAATTTGTGGGGGCAGAGGAGTCCATAGATGGGTTTCCCTCTAAAATAAAGTAACATATATTTTGTAGACAAACCTAGAAAATTTCTAAACCACTTCTGTCCCCAAAAGTCACTGATTCACTCTCACATTTTATCTTTCCCACTTAGTGTAGAAACAATCTTTTAGAATAGGTGCTGATTTCCACAGATGTCTCAGAAGCAAACTCACGGACCAATGAGCCTTGTGCTGAAAGCCTGCATTTCAGGGGTTTCTTTCAGAAAGGACATCAAAAGAGCACTGAGGGGATTTGGAGGTGGGGGAAGATTTAATGTGATAACACATGTGTTTGGCACCATGACTAACATGTGGCAATTACTGAGTAAATATTAGTTGTCCTTTATTTTAATTATTTTCATTTCTAATTCAAGCATGTAATTTTTTCAGACATTTTAAGCAACATCTTAGCTATGTGTTTGTCTAGGTTCTTACATTATGTTACCACAAATAAAAGTAGCATAGCTAGTCTATAGTATCTTGGAACCCTTAGAAATGCCACTGATGAATTATGATTATATATTATGCACTTATGAGGAACACAGTGGCTCACACCTGTAATCCTAGCACTTTGGGAGGTAGGTCGATCACCTGAGGTCAGGAGGTCAAGATCAGCCCTGCCAAATGGCAAAAACCCGTCTCTACTAAAAATACAAAAATTAGCCAGGCGTGGTGGCACATGCCTGTAATCCCAGCTACTTGGGAACCTGAGGTAGGAGGATCACTTATACCCGGGAGGCGAAGTTTGCAGTGAGCTGAGACCATGCCACTTCACTCCAGCCTGGCAAAAGAGCGAAAGTCCGTCTCAAAAATAAAAAAAGTTATGCATTTATGTTTCAAAACAGTTCATTAAACATGAATTGATTTTTATTTTAAAAATTAAGTATAGTGCATACACACACACACACACACACATACACAAAGTACAAAAGGTTTAAAAGAAAACAATACATTTAATACTGGTTCTCTCAAGTAAAGGGTAAAAATAAATGGAAGAGATATTTTTATTTCATCTTATACAATTCTACATTGTTCAAGCTTTTAAAAATTTTTAAATGAATATATGTTATTTTTGTTAAACTAATCAATCATTCTTCTCTTGAAAATTGGCCATTTGAAGATCATTTCTACACCTATGGCAAAAGTACAGTCAAACATATAGTCCCAGGAATCTGTGAGAGTAACTCCTTGTAAATAGACATACGTAGATTCGCAGATAAACACATGCCACCTTTTATAGTTTACTTTTTGCTTATACTGCCAGGAAGCTTAGAGTTTAATTCTGTGTTTTATCACTAACTCTTCTGAAGTATTGGTGTATGAGTCTTTCTTTTTACTTTTTTAATTTTTAGAATATATTTAGTAGCAATTCTTGATATGTTTTTAAATATTATACACATCCAGTATTTTTTAAAAGTAGGTAGACTGTAATCAGATTGCTTGTAACACAAAGAATAAATACTTGAGGGAATGGATACCCCATTTCCCAAGATGAGATTATTATACATTGCACACTTGTATCAAAATGTCTTACGTACTCCATAAATATATACATCTACTAGGTACCCAGAAAATCAAAATAATTTTTTTAAAAAAACCTCTATTTAGGGTTTCTGAAATGGCCATTAGAAAATGAAAGAAACTTTTTTTAACATATTTGAAAATTCTGTAATGAAGACAATAGACTGTGTTAATATGAACCAAGACTATTTCCTCTCTCCCCAACAAAACAGAGAATCCATTCACTTTCTGAGTACAAGATTCCAGTTATGAACTAAGAACACCAAAACTGTCTTAGATTGAGGTTCTTCCTTGTTCCTGGCATTTTATCTCTGTCCTTCAGTAACTTTTTTTTCCCCTTCAGTCCCTGCAGATTTTCTGGTTCCAAGTTACCTGGATTTCAGACTTCCAATTTTTCTCTACCTTTGGGTGTCTTAATCTTGCTGGTTCTATTTTTTTTTTATTTTCACTTCTTTTACTTCAGACTCATGGGGTACATGTGAAAGTTTGTTAGAAAGGTATATTGGGTGATCCTAAGGTTTGGAGTACAATTGAACTCATGACCCAGGTAGTGAGCATAGTAATAAACAATTCATTTTTCTAACCTCTGCCCCCTTCTCGCTTCCCACCCCTAGTAGTACCCAATGTCTTTTGCTCCCACCTTTATGTCCACGTGTACCTAATGTTTAGCTTCCACTTGTAAGAACATGCAGTGTTTGCTTTTCTGGTTCTGTACTAGTTCACTTAACATAATGGCCTCCCGTCCTGCTTATTCTTATCTCTATACCTGGCTTCTGCCCCATGATTAGTTTTAACCTTTATTCTTTGCATGATCTGACTGTAGTTTTTCTACTTACGTGTGACCCACAGATTTATTATTGCCTTTATTATCTGAATTCACCACTGCTCTGAATTGACTAGTAGCTTCTAGACCTGTGATTTTATTTGGCTTGTGACACTCTGTCCCAGCTTAGTGATCAATCTATTCTTTTATCTTCTCCTACCTTGTATTCATAGTCTGATTTTTATCTCTTCTCATCTTTGAACCTCACCTTGATGTCCCAAACTTGTTGGAAATTATTCAGCGATAGATTATACAAGATGAGCAGTTAGCTCAATTAGAGCATCATATCACTGAAGCCAAGAACAGATACTTAATCTTTATTTGAGCCATCTGGTCCTGTGCCTCATTGATTACAGGAAGAGCAGAGGGAGGGTATGTGGATTTAATAGTAGAAACCTACCCTGTTATTGAGACACATCTTTTAAAACATGCCTGAGTGACTTTGGTCAGCATTATCATGTCTGTATAGGAAGGACACCACACAACTATTTCCATATATAAAACATGCAAATGAGTTTGAGTTTTGTCCAAAGGATGCATATGATGAAGCTACCTTTTAAATTCCAACAGAAACAATTTGTGTGTGAGGGACTCCTGTTCAGAGAAAATGCCTCTGAGATAAGAGAAAAAGACTTGAATTCCCTGAACCAGATTGTTCAAAGTATTGGAACATGCTGTCGTTTCAATATTAAAGAAGCATGACTTTGATCATGATTATTTTCGTTATGAATGATTATTTCTATTACACCATCCCTCTAAGGAATGGTACCAAAAGACCTCCTGAATCATCTAAAATGTATTTATAGATCTCATCAATGAAAGAAATAAATACACAAATTTTCTAATTAGCGAGAAGAAGTTCAATGCTGACTGTAATTATATTTTTGAAACAGGAAGCAAGTGATTTTACAGCAATGAAATGGTGTATGTTCTAGTTTAGAATGTAGTATTTATTAACGTAGAAAATACAATTTTTTCAGTATCAGTAAGTGAGCCCTGAAGGAAGGGAAAATACTGATCGATGGCAAGCATAAACATTAGGCAAGTATTCTCCAAGTGTACCACGCATTCTAATTGTCCAGTTACCAGTTAAGTCACAAATGAGATCCTGCTTTGTAATCCTGTGCTGGCACTGTATATGAAAATATTACAGCTGGTATAATAGCAAATAATGTATGTTGCAATGCAGATAGATTTAAAAATTAAAAATGATATTTCATGTAGTTCCTTGATAAAAGACTAGCAGTAATCAGTTATTTTCTGTATTTAGGGTCTCATTCTACATAATCAATCTATAAAAATTTATTAATCATTGTTGACCTTAGAGAGCCTCAATTTCTTCAGTGGCTAAAGAGATAATAGACTTTTTGAAAAATTTTAGAAGATACTTTCATAATAGGAGCCAGATCTTTGGGTTTAATATAGAGCCTTTAGATGAGTCAATCTCACTGAGTCTCCATTTACCCTTCTGAAATGGTAAAATAGAGCTAATAATACAGGGCTGACCTAGATGTGCTAGATAAGCTTTCATTTGTCACTTCAGATACTTTCTTCTCCACTCTGCTTTGTGGCCAGGAAGCTAACTTGTATGGGCTTCCTTGATTTCTGGCTTCCAGTTGGGTTCATTCAATGGGAGGCACTGGCAAGAGGTCAGAGGACATGAAGAGAATAAGGTCAACAAATTTATTTCCCCAGCTTCCTCCACGCTACGTCATCTTGGGTTGGCTGTATCCTTTTTCCTAAAGATCCCTTCACAGCCTTTCCAATGGCCCTCACCAAACAGTTATGTTCTCTACTTTTTCCCTTGTGCCT
The DNA here is from genome assembly GCA_963573385.1 of Cacajao melanocephalus. Lineage (NCBI taxonomy): Eukaryota > Metazoa > Chordata > Mammalia > Primates > Pitheciidae > Cacajao > Cacajao melanocephalus. The sequence continues at coordinate 10,285 of CAUYLG010008526.1, read as the reverse complement.
TCAGGACAAGGGACCTACGAGCTTAAGTGTGGTAATGGCTACCATCTAAGGAATCGTTCAACATCACTTGTTGGTTTCCCTTTAACCTGGGACATATCTGTGTAAACAGTCACTTTATTAAACTCTTAATTACTCCAGCTGAGCATGCCACCAATTTTGGCCAGGACCTTGACTGATTTACTCACAGGTTGTTTTGATGACTAATGAGATATCACATACAAGGTCATGTTATACATAAAGCATACACAAATATTAGGCCTTATTTTTTTATCAGAAATCAAACACTGCATATTTGAACTAACCAGTGAGAAAACTCAGATAGGTCTAAAACATGAGGTTAAAGCAAACTTCAACTAGTCGGTGACAAGTCAGTTTACTAAAGGGTAGATTGCCAGGGTTGAAAGGGCTAATAGGGAGCAAGCAGAAGGACAAACACCCATGCGATGGTCATCTCAAATAAGACATGGAGCAGTAAAGACTTTCAAAAGAAATAGAGGAGCAATGTGGGAGGATGTAACTCTACGACAGCCTCCAGTGTCAGCCTTCCACCTCTGCTCCCAGTCTCTCGACATTGTAGTACCACCATTGAAAGGACAAAGCCCCATTTTGTCTCTAAAGTCCACCCTTTGTCATTCATTTCTTCAGTAGATTCCCTGCCCTGCATCTCTGAATGCAATAGAGCATACTATGGCCAGTTGAAGGGTGTTTGCTATTTTCTTCCACTTCAGTGCTGTCTTGAGATAAAACTGCTCTTAAGCCTCTCCCAGATCATCTGTTTCACGATTATTATACTCTAATGTCCATCTGCTGACCCTCTAGATTACATGTCCTTATTGCTTATTCATACTATTCCAACTCTCCTTGGTTGTGCGAGTTTTCTCTCAAAAAGCAGAGGCTTCGGCTATTCTGTTCCCTGGCCCATCCTCACCTTCAAGCTGAGATTGCTTTTCTTGAAGCTTTGTGAATCCCAAGTCAGCAGTGTTCCCTAGAATATGCCTGTAGAAATTCTCTGACCTACACACTCCTCTGCTCAATAAAAAGGAGCCAATAGCTTTCTTTTCTCAAGTCTGGCAGCTACTTAAGTCCCATAGTCCACTCAATCTCTGAGAAGCTTCAAGATCTAAATTACTTCTTGTCTCCAGGACCCAATCCCTTTGACAACTCTTTCCGTCCGCCTAGCCCTTTTGTACTACCTCAGGCTTAACCTCTCCAACCACTCTAGGACCATTCTCTCTCACCTCAGGTAATATGAACATAAAAAAATAACACATCTACAACTCAATTATGTGTTCCTCTGGCTCCAGACAGACAGCAGCTACTCCCACATCTACATATGAATTTGGAGGAAAAAGTCTCTGACAGAGAGAAAGAAAAAACATCAGGTCTATGTAAGTCACAAAGCACAAAGAAAACCAGGGGGATTTCTATAAACTAAAGCAGAAGCCATCCTATTCCATGGGTTCCAATATACCTAGAATGAAAAGCAAAAGAGAGAAACACAGTGTTCTAGTCATAAAGAAAATTTTATTTAATGTTTATGTCTCAATAGGAGCTTGAAAATACTGATGTAATAGTGCAATTTTACTTTGTCAGTGTAATGTCCTCAGAATGCCTCAGGAGTTACGAGAGTTTGGTGTTATGGCTTAGCACACAGGCTTGGAGCCAGCTTACTTGGATTTGAAATGCCAAGTCTGTCACTTAAGCAAGTAGTTTAAATTTTCTATATGTTGATTTCCTCATCTGGGATAATAATTGTACAGCATACTTGTCTCACAAGACTGTTGCGAACATTAAATAAGTTATGATTGGGAAGAGCTTTGAACATGTTAAAAAGAAAATAGGAACTCAAAGGCCAAAGACTGAGTGGTAAGTGTTTTACTGTTAAACAAAAACCTCAGTCTTATGCAGATGTCATGTTCTATGAATTTGCACTAGAGGGATGGAGGCGGGGTAGTATTCTTAAAGCCAAAATAGCAAATTATCTCAATTCTATACTAGGAAAGCTGAGTAGTTGATTGATTGGTTGGTTGTAGGTATCTGGGGAAACTGGTTAGTACTGGGCACATATTGGGGTCTTACTCTGTTGTGTTTCTCAGGTCTGTGCTTCAGAATTTATGGCATCCAGGTGTCATTTTAGTAGAAGTTAAGTGTGCAGTGTTTTCAATAGGATAGGTAGACATCACAGGGTGCCTTAAACAATACCTGGCACCTCATAGTGGCTATTATTATTCTGCTAAAGCTATTGAGCAGGAATATATTTTTCCAAGGAAAATATTGGATCATCTGGCAATGTTTCATATAGAAATCAAAGATATTTTTAAAAGAACGTCTATCTCTGGCCCAGTGCTTACTAAAGTGAGTAGATGCGAATGAGTGATTTGTATTGAGATTCAAAATGATAGTGCTAAGAAACTTGATGGAAGCAGCCACAAAGATTAACTTGCAGCACTGGGTCAGGAAGAAAAGGGGGTGTCACCAGGTCAGTCCTGGTACTAAAGGACCCCAAGGTCCTCTCCTTGATGCCTCCCAGGCATAGGCCTCTACAGTTCACTGACTCCAACTTAGGAGTCAGAATTTATGAAGAGCACTCTCTTCCTAACTGGGCTCTTACCATGGGTATTCTTAGACCATTTATCTTTGTCTTAGTAAACTTGAGTTTATCAAATCTTACTTCTAGTCTGGCACCCTAAGGTCTTGGATTCTAATTCTAAATTTGTCCTTTAATCTGAATCTCTAACGCTACTATTGCTTGCACATTTTGTGTATATTATGCTCTTTTCTCAATGCTGAGTTGTACCATGTCTCTTATTTATCCTGTTACCACAAATCAACAAAAAATAGTTGGATTCCTTCCTCTTTTGGTGGCAAAGTTCAGGCTACCCCTTATATTGTGTCTATCTTACATTTAAATAATTTTATATGGGACAAATTCCTGTAATAGCAGAGAAAAAGGTCACACAAATTCCCCACAGATAATAATTACAAAAACTGGATAATTTTTAAAATTATAAAATGTAAATTAAAAAATGTTCTAAAAACCTGACTGTGTCTTTCAGGCACAGTGTAATCCCAGCACTTTGGGAGGCCAAGGCGGGAGGATCACCAGAGATCAGGAGTACAAGACCAACCTGGCCAACTTGGTGAAATCCCATCTCTACAAAAAATACAAAAATTAGCTGAGTGTGGTGACGGGCACCCATATTCCCAGCTACTTGAGAGGCTGAGGTAGGAGAATCGCTTGAACCCTGGAGGTGGAGGTTGCAGTGAGCCAAGATTGCACCATTGCACTCCAGCCTGGGCGACAAGAGCAAAACTCTGTTTCAACAAAAAAATAAGGCAACAACAGAAAAAAATGACTATGTCAAGACACAATAAAGTACTCAAAAGCAGAGAGAATCCAAAGGAAGTTTTAAGCTTATAAAATTTCATCTGAAAATAGTGAGAATTAGTGATTTGGTGCTTACTGATGTGTGGTGATTTTAAAATATGTCCATAAGTTCTTTAATATTCTCCCTTCAAGAAGCAGAACTTAATCCCTTTTCCCTTGAATGTGGGCTGTGGGCTGGACTTAGTAACTTACCTTTTTTTTTTTTTTTTTTTTTTTGAGACAATCTCACACTCTCGCCCAGGCTAGAGTGCAGTGGTGCGATCTCAGCTTACTGCAACCTCCACTTCCCAGGTTCAAGCAATTCTCCTGCCTCAGCCTCCTGAGTAGCTGGGACTACAGGCATGTGCCACCATGCCAGGCTAATTTTTGTATTTTCAGTAGGGACAGGGTTTCACTATATTGGCCAGGATGGTCTCAATCTCTTGACCTCGTGATCTGCCCACCTTGGCCTCCCAAAGTGCTGGGATTACAGGCATGAGCCACTGTGCCCAGCTGTATTCGATTTTTTTTAAATCATATACATTGGACATGATAAAGATGGCATAATAGAAAGTAACCTGTTAATATTCCCCCACAACAGCAAGATTTCTGCACCTATCCACAACCAAAAGTCTGTTTGTGGAAATCTCAGGCCTCAGGTAGGAGTTTGTGAAACACTGGTGGAGCCCAAGACCTTGGAGTTTCATTTTAAGAGTGCAGATCAATACCCAGGGCATATCTGTCTGAGCCAATAACACAGAATCTCCAGCCTCTGTCCCATAACAGTTCCTGAGGATCCTAGTCTCAGCTGTAGCTCCTCCTACTGTAGTTGAGGAACTATCCCATCCATGTAGGGTCCACCAGGAAGACATGTGTCCTCTATGCTAACAAGAATAGACTATCCAGCCTACATTCCACAGCAAATACTGAGGTGGCCCAATCAGCTCCAGTTCCTCTCACTGCAGTTGGAGAACTATCCTGTCTGCACTGAGATCTGCTAAAAGATGTATGCTTGTCTAAGCCAATGAGACAACTCTCCATCTTCCATCCCACAGCAGATCTCAAGGGTTCCTACTCTCAACTCTGGAGCTTCATGCTGCAGCCAAAGAACTATTGTATACATGCAGGAACTTTGAACCAAGACTGGGTTATCTAGCCTCTGTTTTACAACATATCCCAAGAGGGCCCAATCTTAACTCTAGCCCTTTCTGCTGCAGTCAGGAACCTACTGAGGGGCATGCCAGGAAAATCTGGGCAACCAGGACAATCTTTTAAACTCAGATCCATGGACAGCATTCCCACATACTTCCATTAACTTCCTTGGATCTTCCTCAGGTCCATCTGGGCTGGAAAGCCTTGACAACCCTGGAGTCTTTACAAGACTCTTGGCAAGCATGACATAGAGCATCCTACAGTGCTGAGATGGCTGCAATGGTCACAGGCTCAGAGATCTAATAGTCAGTCTACTTAGAATCCCTGGAAGGCCCTGATGAAGGACAGGCAGAAACAAAGCCAGACTTCAAAGATTTAAATAAATAATTCCGCAGTATGTAGACACTACCACACATTTTGTTAGTCCTTTCTCACATTGCTATAGAGAAATACTTGAGATTGAATATTTTATAAAGAAAAGATATGACAAATTTTAAGTCAAATACTGTAAGAAAAGACAAAGCAGGTGGGGCGAGATGGCTCATGCCTGTAACACCAGCACTTTGGGAGGCCAAGGCAGGTGGATCACCTGAGGTCAGGAGTTTGAGACCAGCCTGGACAACATGTCAAAACCCTGTCGCTACTAAAAACAAAATTTAGCTGAGTGTAGTGGTGTGCACCATAATCCCTACTACTTGGGAGGCTGAGGCAAGGGAATTGCTTGAACCCAAGAGGTAGAGGTTGTAGTAAGCCAAGATGGTGCCATTGCACTCCAGCCTGGACAACAACAATGAAACTTCATCTCAAAAAGAAAATGAATGAAAATATAAATTCAGTAAGTTATACAATACAAAGTCAATGTGCAAATATCAGTAGTGTTTCTACATGAAAATAGCAATCAATCTAAAAAAGAAATGAATAAATCAATCCCATTTCAATAGCTACAAATAATACCTAGAAATACATTTAACCAACGAACTGAAATATCTCTATGAAAAAACTATTGATTGATGAAATAAATTGAAGAGGAGACAAAGAAATGGAAAGATGTCTCTTGATCATGGGTTTGAAGAATTAATATGGCTAAAATGTGTTTGGGTGGCCAAAGTAATCTAAAGATTCAATGCATCCCTGTCAAAATACCAATGACATTCTTCACAGAAATAGAAAAACCAATCTTAAAATTTATATGGAACCACAGAAGACCCTGAATAGCTAAAGCAATCTTGAGCAAACAGAACAAAGCTGGAGGCATCACACTATCTGATTTCAAATTATATGACAAAGCAATAGTAACCAAAACAGCATGGTACTGGCATAAAACCAGACACATAGACCAATGGAACAGAATAGAAAACCCAGAATTAAACCCAAGCAATTACAGCACATTCATTTTTGACAAAGAAGCCAAGATCAGACCTTGAGGAAAGGACAGTGTCTTTAATAAATGGTGCTGAGAAAACTGGATACCTATACACAGAATAATGAAACTAGATCCCCATCTTTTACCATATACAAAAATCAACTCAAAATGGATTAAAGATTCAATATAAAGCCTACCACTAAGAAACTACTAAAAGAAAAATTTAGAAAGCCATGTTAGCACATTTGTCTTGGCAAATATTTATTTGGTAAGACCTTAAAAGCACAGGCAACAAAAGCAAAAATAAATAAATGGGATTACATCAAGCTAAAATGCTTCTGAAACAATTAACAAAGTGAAGAGATAACCAACAGAATGGGAGAAAATATTTGCACACTATCCATTCAACAAGGGATTGGTAATCATAATATATAAGAAACTCAAGTATCTCAATAGCAAACAAGTTACCTAATTAAAATGTAGGAAAAGACCTGAATAGACATTTTTCTTGCTTGCTTGCTTGCTTGCTTTCTTCTTCTTTTTTTTTTTTTTTTTTTTTTTGACGGAGTCTCGCTCTGTTGCCCTGGCTGGAGTATAGCGGCACAATCTCAGCTCACTTCAACCTCCGCCTCCCGGCTTCAAGCCATTCTCCTGCCTCAGCCTCCCAAGTAGCTGGGATTACAGGCATACACCACCATGCCCAGCTAATTTTTTATATTTTTAGTAGAAACGGGGTTTCACCATATTGGCCAGGCTGATCTCGAACTCCTGACCTCATGATCCGCCCGCTTTGGCCTCCCAAAGTGCTGGGATTATGGGTGTGAGCCACCACACCCGGCTCGACATTTGTTAAAAGAAGACATACAAATGGCCAATAAATATCTGAAAAAAATCCTCAACATCACTAACCATCAAGCAACAAGATGCTATCTCCCTCCAGTTAGAATAGTTATAAAAAAGACAAAAAGTAACAAATACTGGCAAGGATGTGGAGAAAAGAGAACTCATACACTGTTGGTGGGAGTGTAAGGTAGTGCATCCGTTATGAAAAACAGTATGGAGATTTCCCAAAACCTAGTAATAGAGCTACCATATGATCCAGCAATCCCACTCCTGGGTATATATCCAAAAGAAAGGAAATCAATATATTAAAGAGATTTCTGCATTACCATGTTTATTGCAACACTATTCACAATAGCCGAGATATGGAATCAACCTGAGTGTCCATTTACAGATCAGTGGAAAAAATAAACATGATATATACATACACAGTGGAATACTATTTAGACATAAAAAAAAATGAGATCCTCTCATTGGCAACAGCATGGGTGGAACTGGAGGTCACTATGTTAAGTGAAATAACCCAGGCATAGAAAGACAAAACATTGCATGTTCTCACTCATATGTGGGAACTAGAAAAGTAGATCCTATGGAGTATGAGAGTAGAATGGTGGTTAATAGAGTCTGGAAGGAGGGGGAGGAGGGGAATAAAGAGAAATTGGTAATGGGTACAAAAATACAGTCAGATAGAAATAATAAGTTCTAATATTTCAACATATACTAGGGAAAGTATAGTCAACAACAATGTATTGTATATGTCAAGATATCTAGAGGAGATTTGTAATGATCCTGAAACTGAAAAAAGATAAGTGTTAGAGGTGATGGTTATCCAAATTACTCTGACTGGATCATTGCAAATTGTATACACTTACAGAATATCACACATATTCCATAAACATGTACAACTATTATATATCAATTAAAACTTTTTTAAATCAAATACATATATTACTTGGTAAAAATATAATTTCAATTTAAAAAATAACTCTGGAGAATTGAGAAAGAAGAAATAATTACTGAATGACATCTGGAAATACCAAGGATAGTGGCATTTGATTACTGGTTTGATTGACAACAAACGTACTAAAAGAACTACCACCATCCCACACCACATCCAGTAAAAAATAATCAGAATATGAAAGAGGAGGTAACTAACAATACAAAGAGAAACATCAAAAATATTAGGAGCATATTACGCATAACTTTATGTAAATAGATTTGAGAACCTAAATGAAATAGATCATTTCCTGGGAAATATAATGGTTATCAAAATTTACTCAAGTTAAGATAGAAATCCTGAATAATCCCCAAATCATAGAAGATGATGAAAACCTAGTCAAATATTTGCCCTTAAAAAAGTCTTAAGACCCATATAACTTTACAGATGAAGTCATCCAAATCTGCAATAACTCCTTTGATTATATTTCATTAATTCTATATGTCTATTTTTCACATTATAACATCTCTGAAATCGGAAAGAATTTTATAACCAACAGCACTTTATAATGTTCATTTGATAAGCAAGTCATGATATATCTCTCATTGTTTACATATGTACCACCTGGTCATAACTTCTAAAATTGTTGTCATGTTAGATATGTATAATAAACTGTTTGACAAAAGCCTCAGCCCGTAGAAGAAAGAAATCCACTGGCATTGCAGAGTCCAGAGCCAAACATTTTATATCAGTAGCATTTAAATAAAGGACATAACAAAAAAAAATCTCAACAGAGCGTTATGCTATGATACTGGCTGGAAAAACAGTTTAGAGATGCCATTTCTCCCTAAATTAACCTATAAATACAATGCAATGAAAAACATCATTTCAACAGGATGTTTTATGCAACTTGGCAAACTAATTTTATATTCATCTTAGAAAGTAAAAAGACATAAAAATTTTTTAACTTTATTATTATTATTATTATTATTATACTTTAAGTTCTGAGATACATGTGCAGAACGTGCAGGTTGTTATGTAGGTATACACGTGCTATGATGGAATACTGCACCCATCAACCCGTCATCTACATTAGGTATTTCTCCTAATGCTATCCCTCCCCTAGTCCGCCACCCCCAAGCAGTCCCCAGTGTGTGATTATTTTTTAAGTGTACAAAAAAGAACAATGATACATTCCTCCATCAGATATTAAAATGTCCTATAAGTTTAAAATAGGTTATAGTAATTGAAATGGACAAATAAATCAATAAGATAAAATAGAGAGCCAGGACATCTAATAGAGAGAAAAAGTGACACTTCAAATTATAAAGTAAACAATGTACTAAGTAATGTTGAGATAACTTACTTCATATTAGAAAAAAATTAAGTTCACATTCTAATTGATTCCACACACAAAAAAATAAATTCCAGATGGATTAAAGAACAAAATGTCAATGACATAATTGAATACTGTACTAAGTTCTGAGAAGAAAATTTAGAGGGATATTTTTATCATAGGGTGAGGAAGACCTTTTAGCAACATTTAAATCAAGAATCACAAATAAATAAAGACTTAAAAATGAAACCTAAAACGATAAAAACCTGGGAAGATAACCTAGGAAATAACATTCTGGACATAGAAGCTGGCAAAGAGTTCATAACAAAGATGCTAAAAGCAATTGCAACAAAACAAAAATTGACAAAAGGAATTTAATTAAACTAAAGAGCTTCTGCACTGCAAAAGAAACTATCAACAGAATAAACAAGCAATCTACAGACTGGAGAAAATATTTGCAAACTATGCATCCAACAAAGGTCTAATATCCAGAATCTATAAGGAACTTAAATAAATTTACAAGCAAAAAACAAACAACCCCATTAAAAAGTGGGAAAGGACATAAACAAATATTTTTCAAAAGATGTACATGCAGCCAAAAAGCCTTCAAAAAAAGCTCAATATTATTGATCATTAGAAAAATGCAAATCAAAACCACAATCAGATACTATCTCCTGCCAATCAGAATGGCTATTAATAAAAAAACAAAAATTAACAGACGTTGGAGAGGTTGTGGAGAAAAGGGAAGACATATACACTGTTGATGGGATGTACGTTAGTTCAGCCATTGTGAAAATCAGTGTAGCAATATCTTAAAGAACTTAAAACAGAGTTACCATTCAATCCAGCAATCCCAGTACTGGGCATATACCCAAAGGAATATAAATCATTCTACCATAAAGACATATACAAACACATGTTCATCATAGCACTATTCACAATAGCAAAGACATGGAATCAACCCAAAGGTGCATCAGTCGTAGACTGGATAAAGATAATATGGTACATATACACCATGGAATACTATGCAACCAAGAAAAGAATGAAATCATGTCCTGTGCAGCAACATGGGTAGAGCTGGAGGCCATTATCCTAAGCAAAGTAATGCAGGAACAGAAAGAACTAAAAAGAGAATTACTATTTGACCCAGCATTCTCATTATTGAGCATATACCCAAAGGAATATAAATCATTCTACCATAAAGACACACATGCAGCTGTATCATCTATGCAGCACTATTCAAAAATACAAAGAAATTTAATAAATCTAAAAGATCATCAATGACAGACT
>CAUYLG010008525.1:0-51692 GCA_963573385.1 Cacajao melanocephalus | reverse complement strand
AAAAATTAGCTGAGTGTGGTGGCATGCGCCTGTAGTCCCAGCTACTCAGGAGGCTGATGCAGGAGAATTGCTTGAACCCGGGAGGCGGAGGTTGCAGCGAGCCATGGTCGCGCCACTTAACTCCATCCTTGCGCCTGGTGACTAAGTAATACTCTTTCAAAAAAAAAAAAAAAAAAAATCTTGGGTGATAAGAAAGTACTTTATCACAATTTAGTTGATCACCTGCATTGTTTTAATTTTGTCGGTGTTGTTTGAATTTTGCAATTTATGTGCCCCTTTTTACACGCCTGGCCCCGGGCGAAATCCAATTCATCTTAAAAAAAAAAAAAAAAAAAAAAAAAAAAAAGATCAACTTGGAAACAGTTTAAATAGGCTGGTAGGGGACAGTGTGAACATGAGAAAGCAACTAGGAAGCTATTATAAGGGATTGAACCACAATGGAGGCAGCGGGAACTTAAATTTCCATTTTCATTTATACTTGCTTTTCAACTTTTTGTGGTTGCAATGTTCTTTCTTATTGAATCCTACCTCTGTCAAAGTGGAGACTTTGATAACTCAAAATAAATTGTCCCAAGTATAAAGTGATTTCAAAGTTTTCTCAGAGTCTGGTGTTTTTCACAAAAACCAATTTCTATAACATACTTAAAAAAAATTCTTAATCATTTCTGTTCAACATTTTTCCAGCCTAGATCCTATCCAATGTCCTCTGATCCTCATTAAAAAAAAAGGAAAGATACTCGCATCTAAGATTAAGTCAGTACAATTTCAATTAATCAGAAAATGCTAGGAATGGCATTTTGGTTACTTAACAGGAATACTTTTGCGGTTTCAGGGTAGTCAATGAAAATATTTTCAAAATATATATCAATATCAATAACTGGATATTATAATTAACTCAATTTAACATTTATTTGATGATTCACAATTTTGAAGCCTTTAAATGTATGACTTCAAGCAGTAAGAACGCTGGCGTGATGGCAGGAAGGTAAAGGTGAAGTGACACTCTGAGGGATCAGTGGTTGAGAGGGAAGAAGGTGGAAAGAAGAGCTTAACAGAAGGAAAGAATCAAATCCTTATTGTTCCAGTTTATAGATGTAAGTAATTTACTGAATTCTAAGAAAATGCTACTTATTTTAAAAGCTGTATTCCTATTCTTTTTTTCTCATCAGTTCCTTATTTCTCATACAAGTAAAATTAGAATAAAAGATCCATTTCTTTAAAAATTAAGATGATCCCAGCACATTGGGAGGCCAAGGCGGGTGGATCACAAGGTCAAGAGATCGAGACCATCCTGGTCAACATGGTGAAACCCCGTCTCTACCAAAAATACAAAAATTAGCTGGGCACGGTGGCACATGCCTGTAGTCCCAGCTACTCGGGAGGCTGAGGCAGGAGAATTGCTTGAACCCAGGAGGCGGAAGTTGCGGTGAGCCGAGATCGCGTCATTGCACTCCAGCCTGGGTAACAAGAGCGAAAATCTTTCTAAAAAAAAAAAAAAAAAAAAAAAATTAAGGTGAGATTGATTTTAGTGTGTTATATAAAGTAGCAAGTGATACTGAGTGCAGGGCATTAAGTAATAGCTCTTTCATTATATCTCAGCTAATTTATTTGACAACAATTGAGTACTATTCTATGTTAAGCATCATCGTAGGTGCATGTGATATAGCTGTGAATAAATCATCAAGAAGCTTTGCCCTCTCTTGTTGTGACAGACAGACACTCTAAATAAGGAGAATACATAGGATATATTTTTTAGAATACATAGTATCTTTGATAGTGAAAGTTACCACAGAGGAAAGGAGTACCAGGGTAAGTTGGGGTTATGAAGAAGACCTTATTGCTAAGATGACACTTAATTAAGACTTAAATAGAGCAATCAAGTCTTACAGCAATTGGGGGAAACAGCAGGTTCTGAGGTAGGACTATGTCTGATAGATTTCAGGAATGTAAAGTGGCTAGTGAAGCTGGAAAAGAAGGAAGAGGAAGAGAATTAGCAGATGAAATCAGAGAGCTAAAGGGAGGCCTTGTAAACTATTGTAATGATGGCTTTTTATTCTGAGTAACACACCACTGGGGGGTTTTAGATGAAGTGACCTGATTTTTTTAAACTAACAATTTTTTTTATTTAATTTTCATATTACCATATAGTTAATATACAGTAAATTCACTCCTGTTAGCACACAGTCCTGAGCTGCACAGTTGTGTAACCACCCCTACAAAGTATAAAACAGTCTCGTAATTTCAGAAAATCTTCCCATCCCCCTTTGAAGCCAACCTTATTTCATTCCCTGACCAATCACTCATCTGTCTTCTGTCTTTGTAATTTTGATTGTTGCAGAATGTCATAAAAATGGAATTGTTTAGCACGTAGCATTTCCATTTGGCTTCTTTCACTAGCAGAGTAGGTTGGATGTTTATTCGTGTTCTGTGGATTGGTAATTTGTCTCCTTCCATTGCTGAGGACTATTCCAGTGGATGAATGTAGCACAGTGTGTTTATGCATTTCTTTCTCAGTTGAGGGACATCTGCATTGTTTTGATTATGAATAAAGCCACTATAAATGTTCACATACAGGTTTTCATGTGAACATAAATCTTCATGTCTGTTTGGTAAATAGGGGTGAGAATTTTGGATGATATCATAAGTCTATTTTTTAACTTTATAAGAAATTGCCAACTGTTTGCTAAAGTTGCTGTACCATTTTGCATTCCTACCTGCAATGTGTATTGTCAATAGTCCTCTGTATTGCCAGTTTTTTTCTTGTTGTTGTTTTAGGTTTTAACCATTGTAATATGCGTGCAGTGGTATCTCACTGTGGCTTTGGACTTCTCTACTCAGTTTTATTTTTTTAAAAAGTTAACCAACAGAGAAGTTGAAAGACAGGAACAATGAATGCATGTTTACTATTTACCTCAATTCACCCACTGTTTACTATGTGTTCACACTTGCTTTATTTTTTCTCCAATTTTTTCTCACCATTTGAAAAAAAAGTTACAGGTCACAGACATTATTGATGTTTCCACCATAAACACTTCAGCATGTTACCTCTTAAGAAAAAGAATATTTTCCTACTTAACACAATATCATCATCAGAGCCAAGAAATTAAACATGAAACAGTATCATTCCCTAATAGATAGTTCATTTTCAAATTTCTCAAATTATTCCCAATGATGTTCATTAGGGAGTTTCCCTTTCAGAAGTGCTTTCCCTGCCCGTGTCCCTCTGCCCTTTTTAAATTGTTAATTTGGATTATCACTAATTGTGTTAGTTGAGGATCCCTCAAAAACAAAAGTTGGAGAGAAAATGATCTGGGTGTCAGTGATTTATTTGCTCTTTCTTTTCAGAATACTTTGAGATACATTAGTCTGCAGTTTATTATTTGTTTTTTACTTGCGATGAGTTTCTCTGGCTCTGGTGTCACAGTGTCACTGGCCTCATAAAGTGAGGTGAGAAATGTTCCTCTCTTGATTTTCTAAAAGAATTTTTGAAGGATTGCTACTATTTCTTCTTAAATATTTAGTAAAATGTATGGGTAAAATCATTTCGGTTGGGGATTTTATTTGTTGAAAGATTCCAGATTATGAATTCAATTTTATTACTTCTTTTAGGTATATCTGCATTTTCAATTTTTTTCATGAGTTGGTTTTGGTAATTTGTGTTTTTATATGAATTTGTGAATCTCACCTAAGTTATCTAATTTATTAGAATAAAGTTATTCATAACTGTTTTGTGTAATAGATAATGTTGAGTGTTAATTTACCTGGGTCAAGGAATACCTGACACTCATCAAGGCAGTAAAAAATTATTTCTGGGTATGTCTGTGAAGATGTTTCCAGAATAAATTAGCAATTAAGTAGTACTTAGACATTAAACACGTCTCTCTGAATGGAAGAAAATTTTCGAAGCAATAATGCAAGATTATACCTTAAGCAAATGATAAGCAAACTAAATGCAAAGCAAAGCTAAGAAAGAAATAAAGATTAAACATCAATAAAATATAAGACAGAAGAAAAAAAGTCAATAAAATTAGTGTTCCTTCTTTGAAATGAGGAACAAAATTAGCACATATTTTACTAGGCTTTTATAAGGAAAACAGAGAAGACACAAATTTTCAAAATCAGGAATGAAAGAGAGAATATTACGATCAACCCTGCAGAAATGAAAAATAAGATATGTTAGGGTCCTTCAGAAGTGCAAAACCAATAGCACATATATAAATATATAGTCAGGGATTTATTATGGAAATTAGGTTGCACAATTATAGAGGATAGGAAGTCCCATATTATGCTGTCTGCAGGCTGAAAAACCAGAAAAGTTGGTGGTGTAATTCAGTCCGAGTCTGAAGGCCTGAGAACCTATTTGGGGAGTGGAGGAGGACCACTGGTGTAAGTCCAGGATCCAAAGGCCCGAGAATATGGAGTGCTGATGTCCAAGGCCAAGATGCGAATATCGTAGCTTAGGAAAAAAGAGCAAAATCACCCATCGTCCCCCTCTTTGTTCTAGTCAGGCCCTTCATGGATTGGATGATGCTAGCCCACTTTGGTGAGGGCAGATGTTCTTTACTCAGTCTACTGATTCAAATGCTAATCTCTCTAGAAACACCCTCACAGACACAATCAGAAATAATGTTCTACAGTTGTCTGGGAATCCCTTAGCACAGTCAAGCTGACACATAAAATTAACCATTACAGAGGATATTCTCGTTTCTTAGGGCAATTGTTACAAAATGCCACAAACAGAGTGGCGTAAAATAATAAGAATTTATTTTCTGTCGGTTCTGGAGACTAGAAGTCCAAAATCAAGGTGTTGGCAGAGCTGTGCTTCCTCTTAAACCTCTGGGATGAGCTTGTCCAACCCACGGCCAACAGGCTGCATGTGACCCAGGATGGCTTTGAATGCGGCCCAACACAAATCAGTAAACTTTCTGAAAACATGATGAGATTTTTTTGCCATTTTATTTTTTAGCTCATCAGCTATCATTAGTGTTAGTGTGTGTTATATATGGCCTAAGACAATTCTTCTTCCAATGTGGCCCAGGGAAGCTAAAAGACTGGATACCTCTGCTCTAGGAGAAGATCCTTTATAACACCAAAATAATCTGCCCTCATCTTCACAAGGCCATTTTCTCTCTGTGTGCCTCTTCTCATAAAAACACCGGTCATGGCTGATTAATAGTTCATCCTTTCCAATATGACCTCATCTAACTTAACTAATATCGTATATAATTAATTAATATTTCAGTTAATATATCTGCAGTGTCTTATTTCAAATAAGGTCAAATTCTGAAGAACTGAAGGTTAGGGCTTCCATATACCTTTTTGAGTGACACAAGTCAGCCCTCTAAGGGCAGTCTAAACAGAAGACTGAATTCCGTGAACTGAAAATTACACCACAGGCTTCCTGGTTCTCAGGCTTTCAGAATCAGGACAAATCACACCACCAGCTTTCCTGGTTCTACAGCTTGAAGACAGCATATTGTGGAACTTCTCAGCTTCCATAATCACGCCGGCTAAGTCCCGTAATAAATCCTGTCATGCATATATCCATACGTCCTATTGGTACTGTTTCTCTGGAGAACTCTGACTAATAGATCTTATAACGTTTTACTTCTGCAAAGTTGGTAGTGATGAGCTTTGTTTTATTCCTGATTTTAGTAATCTGTCTCGTCTCTCTTTTCGTCAGCTTAAAGATTTGTCACTTTTGTTAAGCTTTCTAAAGAACCAACATTGTTTTTTTTTTCATTGTTTTTCTGTTTTACATTTCATTGATTTTCATTCTAATTCTTATTATTTCTTTTCTTAGCCTTGTAATTACAGAGCTTAGATATTGCCAGTTCATCCTAACAACAAGTAAGAAGTCCAACAGTCTAAAAAGTTAACAGCTCTTCCAGGATTTGGAAGAGCGATGGGGACACAGGGCAAACTGCTGCCCAGAAGACTGGAGAGACAAATGAAGCCAAGGAGTCCTGCCTGACTTACCAGAGCAGAGACTAAATGAGCGGAACCCACCTCAAGAACCAGTACCCCAGTAGGAAATCTTGAGCTGTCATTGACAGAGTGCTGGAGGCTCAGTGTGGACAACTCTGAGTTACAAAGCCCAAGGGGATCCAGTCACTAGGGGGACTTCACAGTTTTGTGAGATTTACCTCCAGGAGCTTAAGCAGGTTCTCACGGTAAATACTGAAGAAAAATATCTTTATGCTTCCAGCAGGAAGAGGGAAAAGGTAACCATTTGAGATACAGAGCACTCCATTCTTCTTAACAAGTTCTGCCCTCCGGAGAAACCAGTTAGCTGGAGGCTAGCCTGCTGGGGTGTTAACAGAGACTAACTGGCCTGGGAAAACGGAAATATACAACTCTAGCCAGCTATATAGTCTTCCACATGAGACAAGATAAATACCCAACTCAAGCCTACTCTAGCCATCCCCTCCTAGCCAAAGGAAGAGAAAAACAATCAAACAAGGAACACTTATGAATGCCACAGTCCAGAGACATACACTTGAAGACAGATGTAATTATAAATACTGTAGAATGCTTCCTGTTCCCTCGCCTTATCACAACATTACTGAAGGCCTATTTATAGCAGTTCCTTTCACCTAAGGCATCACGTCTAGCTATCGAGAAAAAGTTACAAGGCAAAAATCACAATTTGAAAAGAGAGCAAGCATCAGAACTACACATGGCAGAGATCTTGGAATTATCAAACCAGGAATTAAAAACAACTATGATTAATATGCTAAGGGCTGTAACAGCATGCAAGAACAGATGGGGAATTTAAATGAAGAGGTGGAAATTCTAGGAACTAACAAGAAATGCTAGAGATCAAAAAAACTGTAAACAGAAAGGAAGAATGACTTTGATGGGCTGGCTAGTAGACTGGACATAGCTGAAGAGAGACTGTTTGAACTTGAGGATATCTCAACGGAAGTTTCCATTAAGAAAAGTAAAGAGAACAAAGACTGAAAAAACAAAAGAAACTAACAAACAAAAACAACCCCAGAACAGAATATCTAAGAACTGTCGGACAATTACAAAAAATATACTCTATAAGTCATGGGAATACTAAAAGGAAAACAAAAAGATACAAAAAAAATATTTGAAACAATAATGACTGAGAATTACCTCAAATTAAAGTCAGGCACCAAACTACAGATCCACATGACTCAGAGAACAAAAAGCAGAATAAACGTTAAAAAAGAAACAAAACTGTACCTACACATGTCATTTTCAAGCTACAAAAAAATCTAAATTAAAGAATAAAAAAGTCCTAAAAGAAGCCAGAAGGGGGAAAAGAACCTTTCCCTATAGAGGAACAAAGATAAGATTTATATCTGACTTCTCCTCCGAAATCACGCAAGTGAGAAGAGAGTGAAGTGAAATATTTAAAGCACTGAGAGAAAAGAAAAACAGCCTAGGATTCTATACCCTGTGAAATTATTTTTCAAAAGTGAAGGATAAATAAAGACTTTCTCAAACAAACAAAAATCGAGTGAGTCTGTTGCCAGTAGACCTACCTTGCAAGAAATGTAAAAAGTTCTTTAGAGAGAAGAAAAATAATAAAGGTCAGAAACTTGGCTTTATAGAAAGAAAAGATGAGCATCAGGGGGATAGGAAACGTAAAAAATTGATATGCCCTCCTCTCAAATTTGCTGTGAACTTAAAATTGCTCAAAAAATTGTTTTTAAAAAATTCTGGCTGGCCATATGGAAATTTAGACTACAGGTGGCATGATGAATGTCGAGACCAGCTAGTGGTTATTGCTGTGATCCAGAAGAGAAGAATTAGGTGGATGAGGACGGCAAAGCAGAGGTGAGGAGACATGGGTTCTGGACTCTGGATATATTTTAAATATATAGCTGACAGGATTTGTTGATGAATTGTGTATTAGTTCATTTTGCATTGCTATAAGGGAACACCTGAGGCTGGGTAATTGATAAAGAAAAGAGGTTTATTTGGCTCAAGTTTCTGCAGACTCTACAATAAATGGCACCAGCATCTGCTTAACTTTTGTGAAGCCTCAGGAAAGTTTTACTTATGGCAGAAGGAAGGTAGAGTCTGTGTGTCATATGATAAGAGAGGAAGCCAGAGAGATACCAGGCTCTTTTAAACTACTAGTTCTCATGTGAACTGATAAAGAAGTCACTCATTTCCTTAGCGACAGAACCAAGACATTCATGAGGGATCCACTTCCATGATCCAAACACCTGCCACTAGGCCCCACCTTCAACAGTGGGGATCACATTTCAACATGAGATTTGGAGGGGACAAATATCCAAATAATATAAGATCGTAAATGGGGTATGAGAGAAAGAGACAGTTCAGGTTACGCCCAAAGTTTTGGTTTAAACAACTGGAAGAGAGGAGTTGTTTTCAGTGGATATGGGGAAGATAACAGAGAAAACAGTTTTGGGGGCAAGACGAGGCACTCACCTTTTGGATTTGAGATGTCTATTGCACATAGAGATGTTAACTAGCATCTGGAAATATAAACTTATATAGTTTAGCACACTGTATCATATAACAGTTTCTAATAGAGATGCTGAATTACTCAAACATTTTATTTCATCACCTATTTCTTGCACTCATATTTCTTTCACTTATAAATATTGATTAAAACTTTGAATATTAGGTTATATTAGTACTTGATGAGCTTTATTAAACAAATATTTTGTCATAATTTATTATAGTCACTTTACATTTTGTCCAGTTTTCTTTAATCGGATTAGAAAATCTTCAGCATAATATTAATGATAGTGGTAACTCCATGTCTAAGTTACTGTTATGGAGGTAATTATATTCTAATCTTTTACCTCTAAATCTTGCAGACCTTTTCTATACAGTGGTATCTCTTTCACATTCAGTGAGTGCTTAACACTCAAGAAATTCTCTGATTTTTGTGAAAAACCTTGGGACTATCTCTTCTCCAGGTTAACTCTGAGCCATTGGATGAAATTTTGATTAAATCTGTGGTGGCCTAAGCACTCAGGTTGTTCTGTTAGGGACTTTACTTAGAGAAACAATGCCCTATATGTTCTTTTTTTAAAAAAAAAAAAAACCCAGTCTATCCTTTATTTATTCTAGCCTTTCATAATTCTTTAGATCTTCTAACATTATTATGTATCACAATTACGAACTTCAAAAAAAAAGCACCTTATTTCTTCCCACCCTCAGGGTTACTTAACACTACAAAGTCTGTTTGTCAACCGCAATGTTCCACTTTTTAAAGAATCACTGGATTAAGAGATAACTTGACCCTAGTGAAAATGCCTTTTGCATTAGACATTCAAAACACAAACCTACACTCTTGCAGACTAGTCCACGTTCTTGAGGCTAACATCAGTGTACAGTTACTTAGCCTTATGACTTTGACATTCTAATGTCCTGTGTTCACATGAGAGGCTCTTTCTTCCCTCCCCACCCCCTGCCCTCTGATATTACATGTTCATTAGCAGAAAGTACAGCAACTTCCTCCCCACTACGTTTATATCTGGTACTGACTTGAACTGAAAAATGTTTGGCAGGAAACTGAATTCCTCTAAGAAACATTTAGGATGCTTCTATTCAAAAAATTTTCTCTAACCCTTCTCCCTTATTTTGAAATAGATGGACTTTTTTTCAGTCTTCAAGGATTCTCTAAGATAACAGCATATGGTCTCTTCTTGATAATTTCCATACATCTTGCATTTTAATGTACTCTTCAATTATTTTCTGTTGGCTTGACTTTCTATAGTCTTCAATCTAGACAGCAAATTTCTACTCCATCTAATTATAGATAATCTTTCTTATAAGAAAAGAGGAGAGAAAAACACCTTAAAAGTTTCTTCAATTTCACAGTCATGTTTTATGAGTGCTGCCTTCCTCTCTCTAGGGAGTAGAAAAAAAAATATTTTCTTTGTCCTGTAGATGTAACTGAAGAGTATTTACTGAAACCCAGTTTTGCTTTGCTACTTATGTTGTCAGTTTTGAAATCAAAAATAATTCAGTCTAGGGCCTATATAATATGCTGGAATTATATTACTTTAAAGCACAAAGTGATTTTAAAGTCTCATAGTATTACCCAGCTTTTTTCTTTATATATATAGAATTGATTGAGAAGTTAACACAAAGTCACAAAATTTGACCTTAGTTGAATATTGATTTAGCTAAAAATTATAAGAATAGAATATTTCCTTCTGAGGCTTATAAATAATTCTTTCCTACTTAACCAGTACATTCTCAGCAATCTGTAAAATACTTTCTTGACTCAGATAACACATAGTATGTATGTTTAGAACAATCTTCAGATCTTAAAATTAGCAGTTCAGCATTAGCCAAATGGTGTACATATTTATGACCACATACATGGTATATATTCTAGACAAACTGGGTTCTTCCATTGAATCTTTAAACTTCTCTATTCTAGAGTTATTAAGTCTCAGTATCCTAAAAGCCTCTTTATGACTTTGCCCGTTTATTTCCTTCTCTTAATCACTAAATAAATGCATTAAACAGCTGTGTGTTAGACATAGTATACATCCTAAAGACAAAACAGTGTATGTATTAGATACGAATCAATCCCTCTTGGAGTTTACATTATGGCAACATCCTTAGATAGTAAAAAGTCAATGAAATATTTAGTGGAAATGTGATGAGTGCTCAGAAAGGAAGGTGCTTCAAGAAAATGTAGTAGGAGAACCTGACCTGTTGCTAGTGTCATACAAAGTTCCTTTGAGGAAGTGCTAGGAAAGGGCTGGAGATGGGGAGTGGGAGAAGCCCAGGTGGAGAGAAGTATTGGCAGTAAGGCTCTGTGTGGAGATGAGTTAAAGTCAGTTCAGGAACCAAGAGAGGCCGAGAAATCCTGACATATGAAAAGCAAAGGGAAGCATAGAGTAATAGCATGAGACCAGAGCTGATATGGAGCAAACTGCTGATCAACTACAATAGGTTTCTGTTATGTGTAGTTTGAATAAACAGGTTTTATTTATTTATTTTATTTTTTAATTTTTTGAGACTAGCTCTCACTCTGTTGCCCAAGCTAGAATGCAGTGGTGTGGTCACAGATCACTGTAACCTCTGCCTCTTGGCCTCAAGGGATCACCTCACCTCAACCTCCTGAGTAGCTGAGACCACAAGCAGTTGCCACTATGCCTGGCTATTTTTTTTTTTTTTTTGTATTTTTTGTAGAGATGAGGTTTTCTATGCTGCCCGGGCTGGTATTGAACTCTATGACTCAAGCAATTCATCTGTCTCAGCCTCCTAAATTCCTGGGATTACAGGCATCAGCCACTGCACCTGGCTTATTTTTTAATTTAAAACAATTTTTTTTTGAGGCAGGGTCTCTCTCTGTAGCCCAGGCTGGAGTGCAGTGGTGCAATCACGGCTTGCTGCAGCCTCAACCTCCTGAGCTCAATGGATCCTCTCACCTCAGCTTCCCCAGTAGCTGGGATTACAGGTGCATGCCATCACACCCTCAGTTAATTGAATAAACACCTTATTAATGAGTTTCTATGGTTCACTGGGGACCACTCATTACTGTTATTAGGAAACAAACTTCCCACATGTTTGAATGTCACAGCCTCACTATACCCAGCTCTTGACTTTTCACTGTACTAAACTGTGTTTGCCCCACTTTTACTTCAAATAATTGCAGTCTGAATCATAATAAGGATTCACTAATTGAAGAGATTGTATTGTTTTAAGTAGAAGATAATTTTTATTTACTATCATAGTTATGAGATCTTTGATTCTGAAATCTTTGGTGCTAAATCAATTGTTTGTTGCATTCTATAGATTTTTAGAGGATTAGAAGTCTTTACGGCTCAAATACTCAGAATTTTGATTTTTTTCAAAGTGCAACTTAATCCATCTCCAAGTGATCATTCTCTTGAACTAGTAATACTTTAATCAATCACATGGCTGTTAAATGACATTTTCATTTCCTGTTAGCCCAATTTTCGTCAATTCTACAAATTGAATTCAATATTTTTCCTTGAATTTTCAAGAGATATAAATAATTCAAATATAATACAGTCTGTAAAAGCTGTAAGAACCTTTGGAGTCAAATACTTTCCTTTATAGATAAGTGTATAATTAGTTTTACTCCTTTATATAAACCAAATTTAAGTATAACCACAGACATTTAAATATTTCCTATTTAACCACAATTGATTTTTCTGAGTTTTAGGGGAAAAAGACTCTTGGAATTGTATTCCTCTTATTTGCATTTCCATTAATAATGTGCCTAGGAATTTAGGTTAAATGGGATTTTATTTTTTCCTAATCAAAGTATTCTGAACTTGATAAAATTTGCAAATATCAGACACGATTTGAAAGTTTAAGCGAATGGTGTCTCCAGGGAAAAAGACACACACATATATCTATGCGTACACACATACACACACACACACACACACACACACACACACACATGCATGCGAGAGACAGAGAGGGAGAAAGAGGGAGAGGGAGAAAACATCTGAGTTGTCCAGAATGGGTAAAGAGATGGTGATGGTTGTTTGGGAAGCTTGCAAAGGAGTTTTTAAAAAAATGACATAAGCATGTTTTTCTCATACCCTCTTCTTCTTACATTGTGGAATAACTTATTGTTCCTAATAAGAGTGGGCTCTGATTACCAGTGCTTTCAAGGCAATAGGAGAGTGATCTGAATCATAAAGGATTTTTGTAATGGAGAAACTATGTTGGAATGTACAATTATGCTTTAGTTATTCTAAAACCTCATCCATGTTTTTGTTTTAAAGCTGTCTACAGTTTGCTTTAATCATGTTGACATTTTACGTTTTAGTCTAAAGATTTCAGAACAGTTTGTGAAGACAAGTGTGTTCTTTTGTGAATTATCCGCGTGTGGACAGGATGAATATCATGAATCACATTGAAGTCACTGATGTCACGTGGGCCATGCTTTCCTTCACTTAGAAAATATACTCTGGTACCACACAGTTATGGGGCAGAGTTTAGATCTGTTAATGTGGGTAATGTGGGCAGAGTTTAGATCTATTAGGTTTTAATCTTGTTTTCACGACTCCTGGAAAGAAGAGTTTTTGTTCTTGTTTTTATTTCTCTATATTTGACTTAGCCTCAGTGAGTTGTTGTGGGGGCAGCATTCTATCCTGGTTTATTCTGATTTAAATTCCAAATTGACAGAACAAACCCCACATTAACACGTTGGCATTATTCTGTGGCCATAATACAATGATTGTTAGAGAAGTGTGGCTTCAAAGTCCACCCAGGGTGTCAGATCATAAATGGGCCTTTTGTTGGCTTTGGGGGTTGGATTATTTTTCTTTGTCTTGCTGAGTTTGAGATTGTTGGATAGAAATTTAACTTTTTCTGCTTTTTGTTTTGGCAAGAGATTTAAAAATCTCAATATTGTTTCTTTAAAAGGCTTCATTGACTTTTATGAAACTTTGTTTCTGAATTAACTTTTATCTTCTGAAAACTTTTGGGCAGGACAAACTGGGCATTTACATGACATTTTGCAACAATTAGAAAGTTCACTGGTTGGGGCTGACCTTTGGTCACTGAGTTTAAAAAGATTGGATGCTGTAATGCCAATTGATTGTGTGATTGTTTAAACCTCACTCATAAAGGATTTTAGCTGAAGAGTCTTTGTCTAGAGCGGGCCTGAGAGACCCAGCTGCATCTGCCCCTGGAATGAATGCCTTTGTGTAAATGGTTAGCCAATCTCTGGTATTTGATCATCCCCTATTTGTATCTCAACCTATTTCTACATCAGTAGAGTGTGCATATAATGCTGGGCTTTGTAATCTGTTTGAGAAAATGCATGAATGCGTAGAGGTGCCCCCTACACTGTCACCTTTGGATGATTAGCGTAAAGAAGTTTTGAGCGATTAATTAAAAACACAGAATGACTGATCCGTACCAAGTGGAGTTAGGGCCATGACTTTGTTTCCCATACTGCAATTCCCTGTTACCAAGGTGAGCTATCTGACTTCACTGCTTTGATTGATCAAATTAACTAGGATGTTTACAAGCTCTTTACTTCATTTCCAAGGACTATTTCATCAGGCTTCAGCCACCGAAAAGGGAGAGAAATTTTATTTTATTGTTAGAGACTTTCAAAGAGTAGCCAGCTACACACATATACATATAGACACACACACATGCTGCTGTAAACAATAATATGAAAGTAGAAAGTTTAAAAGGTAATATTATTTCCTGATATAGCAGCAGGAAATGGACTTATCTCCAGGGTCTTTTTGTTGTAAATCATAATCTCAGAAAATCAGTCAGTTCTTACACCGTAAGGAACTGGGAGAAACGTTTTTTCGTAGAAATATAACTGGCATTTGTGACAAGACGCTTCTTTGTTGTTCCGTGGTGCATGTGACCTTCCAAATGTTGCAGCATATTTAGTAACATGTTTAGTAACCCCTGTAACATCTCATTGTTATGACAATATTTGCCCCTCCTTTTCACCTCAACCTCCCATGTTTCCAGATATTTCTAGCAAGCTATTAAGTGGTACCAGACCAAGCAGATTGAAAACAATGGTAAGATACTATGGAATAAAATATTTTGAAAAATATGAAAACATAGCCACAATTCATAGGTTATCGTATTTTATAAAGATTACAATATGAAAAGAAAGATGCAACCCTAAAATTACATGATAAATATAGACAACTCGTTAGTTTAAAAATATTATTCCAAGAGAGTTTTAATTTAAAACAGTTATTTGTAACTTTATGCACAATTTCCTGTAGAAATGGTTAGGCTATGTTACTAATATTTATTTAACAAATTGTAGACATTTTTTAAATATAAAGGTCACAGACCCAATGCTGCGTAGAGGTACCATCAAGGAAAGATGCAGCACAGAGCGATCTTGCCAAGGTCCAAAATCTGTGTCCTGGCCTTGGCCTCTGATTGGGATTGACAAACTCACTGACTGAGATGTGATAAGAATATCAATTAATGCGTATATTTGGGATGTGTAAGTACATGTTTACATCCTCCATTAAAGGTGCTAAGTCCCAGTATCAAAGAGCCTGAGGAGTTGCATTAGTAATCACATGGTTTCCTGGTGAAGGAAGGGAGATTGCAGGTCTAGAGGGCTAGTTTATTTAAGCCATTAGGATCCCTCGGCAAATGTCCTTCTTTCATGACTGAAATGCTGATGTCCCCCAGATTCCAAGTCTCGCTACTTTGGACGGTAGCAGATAAGCTTCAAGAATGTACTTTTCTATACCTCTGTGTTAATTTTCGCTGATTAAATTGAATGTTATTTCTAGCCAAGTTTACTTCCTACATGGCTAGGAAATGATTTGTTGCATTCTATTTGGGATTGATAGGAATTTTACCTTCAGAAAAAAAAAATTGTCTTCCCTGTATCTCAGAGTTGCTCTGGAAGAAACTAGTCACCTCATATACTGCTGATACCCATTATATAGTTAAAACAACATTACTGACAGCAAATATTTATATATGTATGCCAGAAGTGAAAATAAACATAAAGGTTGGAGAATAAGTCTTTGCTATGTACCAACATTTTAAAAACTCTTGAAAAACCGCAGTGAATCAAGCATTATAAAATAAATTTAAACAGTTGGCTGCAATATTTTTCACAACTTTATGACCCTATATTGGTCTTTCTAGGTAATAAAAACATTGTACTCCCATAAACATTTGGTCATACTTATGTCTTAGCCTCATTTTTCTTCCACTAAATCATTCCTTCCTCTGTTAGGCACTGAGCAAGCAGTCCCCAAGCACTAAACATCATTCACCTCATTTCGGACATGTCCTGTGACAAATTACAACCTCCCCAGACATTAAAAATGTATCGATCAAGAGAAGTTGTAAGAAATGGAAGAAAAATTAATCCATATCTTCTTAGGAAGGAAAGAAGAAACTACTTTTCTGAGTAAGCTTTGAACTGAACGAACTCTGGATTCCAAGTACCTGCCAGTTTCACATCCCTTCTGGCGTAAGTGCACTATGGTACATATTGCAGGCTCCCCATTCATATTCTATTGTGAGCATTGTGGGGCGGTCATTGTAGGGTAGTTGTAGAATGTGTGTGTTGCTTCCCCCAGCTCCAAAAGTAGGCTCATTGATTCTGGTCCCTCTTCCTCCACAAAATAATTTGTTTGGTTACATAATTCATGCCTAAACGATTCAGCTTATGGTATCTCCTTTGCTACTGTGACTTGTTCAGCAGTGTATCTAAGCTTGTCCAAGCTATGTGAAACTCAATAGATTAGTATTCTATGGCCATTGTAATAAATTACCATAATTTAATGTCTTAAAATATGAATTTATTATCTCACAGTAGCTCCGTAGGCTAAGATCACTGGGCTAGGATCAAGATGTCTGTAGGACGGCATTTCTATCTGGAGGTTCAGTTTTCTTGTCTTTTCCAGCTTCTAAAGGCTGATCACATTCTTTGGCTTGTGATTCCTTTCATCAATCTTCAAAGCCAAAAATATTGCATCTCTTTGACTATTTTTCTTTGGTCACATTTCCCTTTGATTACAGCTGGGAAAGGCTCTCTGCTCTTAAGGACCCATGCAATTAGGTAGGGCCCATTTGAATCATCCAGGATAGTTTCCCATTTCAACATCCTTAACCTTAATCACATCTGCAAAGTTTCTTTGCTACATAGGGTAATATAGTCATAGTTTCTGAAGGTTGGAGCATAGTCTGAATGCTTATGTCTTCTCCAAAATTCATACATTGAAACCTTAATCCTCAAGACGACGTATTAGGATATGGGGCCTTTGAGAGGCAATTAGATCATGAGGGTGAAACCACCATGATTACGACTAATGCCTGCCCTTATAAAGGTGGCCCCCAAATTTTCCCTTGTCTCTCTCACCACATGAGGACACTGTGAAAAGAGAGCTGTTTATTAACCAGGAGACAGGCTCTCACCGGACACCAAATCATCCAGCATCTCGATCGTGGACTTCCCAGACTCTAGAACTATGAGAAATAAATTCCTGATATGTATAAGCCACCCAATCTATAACATTTTGTAACATCAGC
Organism: Cacajao melanocephalus; assembly: GCA_963573385.1. Classification (NCBI taxonomy): domain Eukaryota; kingdom Metazoa; phylum Chordata; class Mammalia; order Primates; family Pitheciidae; genus Cacajao; species Cacajao melanocephalus. The sequence goes on along the minus strand of CAUYLG010008525.1, from coordinate 34,685 downwards.
TTGAGGACTTAAGACAAACAGGAGCATATTTAAGGGGGAGGTCTTTATTCTACCAATTATGCATATATTTTTGTTCAAATGGCAGAGAAACTGACTTTATTCTAGACAGTTTTATTAGTAAATATGAGACCTGAGCCTACTATAAAGATATTGCTATTTTTTTTTTTTTGAGACAGAGTCTTGCTCTGTTACCCAGGCTGGAGTGCCATGGCATGATCTCGGCTCACTGCAACCTCCACCTCCCAGGTTCAAGCAATTCTCCTGCCTGAGCCTCCAGAGTAGTGAGGACTGCAGGCACCCATTATCATCCTTGGCTAATTTCTGTATTTTTAGCAGAGATGGGGTTTTATCATGTTGGCCAGGCTGCTCTTGAACCCCTGACCTCAAATGATCCACCCATCTCGGCCTCCCAAAGTGCTGGGATTATAGGCGTGAGCCACTACCCCCAGCCAATATTGCTGTCTTAGGAAAAGCCAACTTGAATGTAATTCACCATGAGAAGCATACAGAGCTGGGATAAAATGAAGAGAAATTATATGAGACTCATTTAAGTGTACAGACTGTCTCTAGACTTTTCAGTAATGTGAATCAATACATTTCCCTTAGGTGGTTTTACTTTATTATTTTTTATTATTATATATTTTTCTGAGATGGTGTCTTGCTCTGTCACCCAGGCTGGAGTGCAATGGTACAATCTCGGCTCATTGCAGCCTCTGCCTACTGGATTCAAGCCATTCTCTTACCTGAGTAGCTGGGAATACAGGTGCGCACCTTCATGCCCGGCTAATTTTTGTATTTTTAGCAGAGATGGAGATTCACCATGTTAGTCAGGCTGATCTCAAACTCCCGGACTCAAGTGATCTACCTGCCTGGGCCTCACAAAGTTCTGGAATTACAGGCATGAGCCACTGCATCTGGCCTTATTTGAATTTTTAAACTATTTCCACCTGAAGAATCTTAACATGTATATACTCCAAGTGGTTCATTTTAGTATGTTATATCATGATTTTGAAAGATGTAGAGAATAAATTAGTCCAACAATCTAGCAACAAATTAAGGATCATCATATAGGCAACCTCAAAGAATAAGGCACTGCTGCAAGAGAAGCACATCACCACTAAACTGGCATAGTAGAAACTTTTCTAGGAGGAACACCCCTAGATTGAATAGGAGTAACCGGGACCCAATAAAATCCTCCCTTTTGGGTCACATACTTGCTGGGTAAACAAAGATAAGTCAGGTCGCTTGAGCTCAGATCATTGCACAAGTCTGCTATTTATCCTAAGCTTAAAAGGTTTGCAAATATCAGAACCCACAAAAATTCCAAGCAAAGGAGACTATTTCTATCTTATTGCAGAATAGGGCATGCAATCAATTTCTATCCCTGCAGGTAATCTCTGCATTTCGTTACCTCTGAGTCTAAGAAATGCGACTAACACATTCATCAGGGCTTTTCCTGTTGGTTGACAGTTGTTCTTGAGCAACATTCAGTGTTCACACTTCTGTATTTCAAACAGTCACTGTCTTTTTTTTTCTTTTTTAAGAATGGGAGCACACAGTTTATTCCTGTAATGTAATCAACTTTACATAATGATGAATGATGGCTAATGACTATGATTGATATTTTAAAAACGGCTTTTGAATGACATAGAGGAGTTCTAGTAAAAGTATTTAATCACACCTACCATCCTTTCTGGCTTCTTCCATTTTGTTGTCTGCAATTTGAAAATTTATAAAAATTTGAAATCTTTATAAATATTAAATTACAGATACTTGCAGAAGAGATTAATATATAGGAGTTAAGGTTATAGACATTTTTAAAGAAACATTTGGATAGGAGAAGAAATAGAAGAATAAAAAGACGTTGAATTCTTGGATTTAGATATGTATTAGGAAATGCTTATTTCCTAATGCAAGGAAATAGTACAAGAGGCAAAACGAACAGTTTAAATCAAAATTATGCCTTAATCAACTCAGGTGAAATGAGAGAATTGATTAAATAGTACTAGTGGTGTTTGTTGTACTATATAACCTCATACATAGGAGGGGATTCTTTTCACTCATTGCATGAGAAAACAAGGAAAGTTCTCACTACATTCAAGCGAGAAAAAAATGAACATCAAATAAAATATAACAATGCAGACAAATTTCTAAGAATGACAATTATGTTTCTTCTCACATAGCCATGCTTAATAAGTTTAATTTAATTAAAAAATCAAATAAATGGAGTAAACAGATATATAAAGAATACACTGCCACAGACTGAGCAGTATTAGTACACTTCCTTCTGATATTTCAAGTGACCAGATAATTAGGTTTTGACACAATTTGCAAAGTGGAAAAATTACATATATAAAAATTATTTATATATAAGTTATAAAATTTGATCAATATTGTTTAGAAAAAATACAAAGTACTGTATTTTCAAGCTAAATTCCTCCTCCTCATTATTTTTTTTTCCCTAGGGAAAAACTCATAAACCATGAAAGCTGATAATTAACAAGACAGTGTAAGGATATAATGAGAGGAAGACACTACTTAGGAGTAAAAAGGATTATTATTAACATCAGAGATCACTGGTTTTCAATGATTTTTAATCAAGCTAGAAAATAGAACTGTATATATTTTAAAGAGTAGAAATGCAAGTATTTTTAAAGTCTTCAATAGTAAAAGTACATAATCATCTCCAACATATTTCAAAAAGCTCACTAGTAAAATATTGCAAAAAACAATCCCAGGCCAGGCACAGTGGCTCATGCCTGTAATCCCAGCACTTTGGGAGGCAGAGGCGGGCGGACCACCTAGGTCAGGAGTTCAAGATACAGCCTAGCCAACATGATGAAACTCTGTCTTTACTAAAAATACAAAAATTAGCCAGACGTGGTGGCAGACACCTGTAATCTCAGTACTCTGGAGACTAAGGCAGGAGAATCACTTGAATCTGGAAGGCGTAGGTTGCAGCGAGCCAAGATGGCACCACTGCACTCCAGCCTGGGGGACAGAGCGAGACTCCATCTCAAAAACAAAAAACAAAACAAAACAAAAACAATCCCAGTAGTTTCTGTTTTCTCATGCAGACTTTTTCTTCACCAAATATTTCCCAGTGATTGACTTTCTGTTAACCATAGTTTAAACTTACAACTCTTTTATGCTACTTACAGTTTCTTTCTAAGATAGCTGAGGAGAATTTTTAAAAACTTATTAGAAGTTCTGCTGGGAGGTTTCAAACAAAAGATAAACTTGGGCACATTACAATTTTACAGTTTTTTGAGCACTTACTCATGAATTGTGCAGCTCCACACTGCAAGCAGTTAGGGGCTCTGCTGAAGGAATGAGAGAGGATGGCGTTTATAGGGTGAACACAGGAGCAAGATAAATATTTGATTGGCTAAAGTGGAGCAGTAGTTTTATATAGATCATTCCAGTAGAAAGTTCCTAGTTATAGGTTACTTGGCAGTTCCTGATTGGTTTAGGTTAATTTTCATTTTACTGTTTACACTGAGATGGGTTTTGGTTTGCTTTAGGTAGAAACCTGGAGTGCTGGAGCAGCCTCAGCCTAATAAATTATTTTAACAATTGCTTATGGTTAAACTGAGTGTTTACCCTCAATATTTGAAAATTCATACTTTTTTCATCTAAAAAATAAGTCACATGGTTCAGATGTGGTGGTCTTAAAATGAATATTATCAAAATAAGGATTGCAGACCAGGCGCAGTGACTCATGCCTGTGATTTCAGCACTGTGGGAGGCCAAGGCAAGTGGATCACTCGAGGTCAGGAGTTTGAGACCAGTCTGGGTAATATGGCGAAACCCTGTCTCTACCAAGAATAAAAAAATATTATCCAAGCATGATAGTATGTAGTTGTTGTCTCTGCTGCTCGGGAGGTTGAGGTGGTAGGATCACTTGAGGCAAAGGTAAGCAGTGAGCTACGACCATGCCATTGCACTACTGCCTGAGTGACAGAGCAAGACTCTTACTCAGAAAAAAAGCTTGAAAAGGCAAACCTTTAAGGCTTAAATCTATTGTCCAGGAAGATATATTCTTAATATTCTCTTAGAAAAATGTGTTTGCTTTTAGTTAAATGAGAAAAATTCTGTACTGTTTTGATGTATCAACAATAAAGTAAAACTTGCCACTAAATTCATTATCAATTATATAGAAAATGTAAATATCAAGTCTCCCAAGTGAAATAAATTTTTATTTTTGTTTATTGTTAACTTTTATTTTACATTCAGGCATACATGTGCAGGTTTATTATATAGATAAATTGTTTCATGGGGGTTTGGTGTACAGATGATTTCATCATTAAGATATTAAGCCTAGTACCTATTAGTTGTTTTTCTTGATCTTCTTCTTCCTCCCACATTCCACCTTCAGGTAGGCCCCAGTGTCTGTTGTTCCCCTGTATGTGTCCATGTGTTTTCATTATTTAGTTCTCACTTATAATTGAGAACGTGTAGTATTTGGTTTTCTGTTCCTGTTAGTTTGCTAAGGATGATGGTCTCCAGCTCCATCTAAGTTCCTGCAAAGGACATGATCATGTTCTTTTTTATGGCTCCATAGTATTCCAAAGTGCACAGGTACCACATTTTCTTTATCCAGTCTACTGCTGATGAGCCTTTAGGTTGATTTCATGTCTTTGCTATTATGAATAGTGGTGCAATGAACATATGCATGTGGCTTTATAAAGAACATTTTATATTCCTTTAGGTATATACCCAATAATGGGATTGCTGGGTCACATAGTAATTTTGTTCTGAGCTCTTTGAGGGATTGCCACACTGCTTTCTACAATGGTTGAACTAGTTGCACTCCCACCAATAGAATATAAGCATTTCATTTTCTTCATAACCAAGACAGCATCTGTTATTTTTTGACTTTTGATTTTGTTTTGGTTTTTGAGATGCAGTTTCACTCTTGTTTCCCAGGCTGGAGTGCAATGGCACGATCTCAGCTCACTGCAACCTCTGCCTCCCGGGTTCAAGTGATTCTCCTGCTTCAGCCTCCTGAGTAGCTGGGATTATAGGCACCCACTACCACACCAGGCTAATTTTCATATATATTTTTTGTAAAGACGAGGTTTCTCTATGTTGGCCAGGCTGGTCTCAAACTCCTGACCTTAGATGATCCACCCACCTTGGCCTCCTGAAGTGCTGGGATTACAGGTATGAGCCACCATGTCCAGCCTTTTTTTGACTTTTTAATAATAGTCATTCTGACTGGTGTGAGATGATATCTCCTTGTGGTTTTGATTTGCATTTCTTGAATGATCAAAGATGTTGAGCTTTTTTTCATATACTTTTTGGCCACACATATGTCTTTTTTGTGAAAGTCTCCATTCATGTCCTTTGTCCACTCTAATGGAGTTGTTTATTTCTTGTAAATTCAAGTTTCTTATAGATGCTGAATAGTAGACCTTTGTCAGATGCAGTTACCAAAAATTTTATCTCATTCTGTCAGTTGATAACTTTTTACTCTGTTGATTGTTTCTTTAGCTTTGCAGAAGCTCTTTAGTTTAATTAGATCCCATTTGTCAATTTCTGTGTTTGTTGCAATTGCTTTTCATGTTCTCCATCATGAAATATTTGCTTGTTTTTATGTCCAGAATAGTATTGCCCAAATTTTAATATTTTGAGTTTTACATTTAAGTCTTTAATCCATCTTGAGTTAATTTCTGTATATGGTGTAAGAAAGGGGTCCATTTTCAATCTGCATGTGGCCAGCCAGTTATTCAGTACCATTTACTGAATTGCTCAAAATTGCTCAAAACCATACAATTATATGGAGTCCTTTCTCATTACTTGGTTTTGTCAGCTTTATTGAAGATCAGATGGTTGTAGGTGTGTGGCCTTATTTCTGGGCTCTATTCTATTTCATTGGTCTATGTGTTTGTTTTTGTTCCAGTACCATGCTGTTCTGGTTTCTGTAGCCCTGTAGTATGGATTGAAGTCAGGTAGCATGACTCCAGCTTTGTTCTTTTTGCTTAGAATTTCCCTGGCTATTTGGGCTCCTTTTTGGTTCCATATGAATTTTTAAATAGTTTTTTTCTAGTTTTGTGAAGAAAGTCATTTTGGTTGATAGGAATAACATTTCATCTATAAATTGCTTTGGTCAGTATGGTCATTTCAATGATATTGAATCTTCCTATCCATGAGCATGGAATGTTTTTCAATTTGTTTGTGTCATCTCTGATTTATTTGAAGAGTGCTTTGTAGTTCTGATTGTAGAGATCTTTCTCCTCCATGGTTAGCTATATTCCTAGGTATTTTATTCTTTTTGTGACAATTGTGAATGGGATTGTGTTCCTGATTGGCTCTCAGCTTGACTGTTGTTAGTGTATAGGAATGCTAGTGATTTTTTCGTACTGATTTTGTATCCTGAGCCTTCACTGAAGTTGTTTATCAGCTTAAGCTGAAACTATGTGGTTTTCTAGATATAGAATCATGTTGCCTGCAAATAGATATAGTTTTCTTTTTATCCTGTTTTGATGTCCTTTATTTATTTCTTTTGCCTGATTGCTCTGGCCACGACTTGCAATATAATGCTGAATAGGAGAGGTGAGAGTGGGCATCCTTGTCTTATGTTGGTTTTCAAAGAAAACGCTTTTAGCTTTTGCCCATTCAGTATGATGTTGAATGTGGCTTTGTCATAGATAGCTCCTGTTTTGAGGTATGTTTCTGCAATACCTACTTTACTGAGAGTTTGTAACATAAAGGGGTATTCAATTTTATCAAGAGCCTTTTCTGCATCTATTGAGATAATCATGTGTTTTTTGTCTTTAGTTCTGTTTATGTGATTATTTGCATTTATTGATTTGTGTATGCTGAACCAACCTTGCATTCAAGGAACAAAGCCTACTTGATCTGGTGGATAGGCTTTTGGATGTGCTGCTAGATTTTATTTGCTGGTATTTTGTTGAAGATTTTTGCATCATAGAGGGAGATGTCAACATTCCACTGACAGTATTAGACAGATTATCAGGGCAAAAAATTATCAAAGAGATTCTGGATCTGAATTCAGAGCTGGATCAAATGGACCTGGATCTGAATTCAGAACCCTCCACCCCCAAACAGCCAAAATACATTCTTCTCATTGCCACATAGCACTTATTCTAAAATTGACCACACAATTGGATATAAAGCAATCCTCAGGAAATGTAAAAGAACTGATAACACCTCTCTCTCAGACAACAGAGCAATCAAATTAGAAATCTAGACTAAGAAAATTGCTCAAAACCATACAATTATATGAAAATTAAATAACCTACTCCTGAATGATGTTAGGGTAAATAATGAAATTAAGGTAGAAATCAAGACATTCTTTGAAACTAATGAGAACAAAGATACAACATACCAGAATCTCTGGGACACAACTGAGGTATTGTGAAGAAGAAAATTTATGGCACTAAACATCCACATCAAAGAGAGAAATATCTCAATTTAGCAACCTAACATCATAACTAAAAGAACTAGAGAACCAAGAGTAAACCAATCTCAACACTAGCAGAAGACAAGAAATAACCAAAATCTGAGCTGAATTGAAAGAGATTGATACACAAAAAATCATTAAAAAAAATCTATGACTTCAGGAGTTTTGTTTTTTTTAAAAAAAAAATTAATAAAACAGACCAGTAGGAAGACAATAAAGAAGAAAAGAGAGAAGATCCAAATAAACACAATTAGAAATGACAAAATGCTTATTACCACTGACTCCACAGAAATATAAATAAATATCTGAGAATGTTATATACTCCTTTATGCACACAAACTAGAAAATCTAGAAGAAATGGATAAATTCCTGGACACATACCACCTCCCAAGATTGAACTAGGAACAAGCTGAATCCCTGAAGAGTAATGATCTCCAAAACTGAGTCAGTAAAAATAGCTTACCAACCAAAACAAGCCCAGGGCTGGACAGATTAACAGCTAAATTCTACCTGATGTAGAAGGAAGAGCTGGTAGCATTCCTACCGAAACTATTACCAAAAGTTGAGGAGGAAGGACTCCTCCCTAACTCATTCTATGAGGCCAGCATGATTCTGATACCAAAACTTGGAAGAGATGCAATAATATTTTTTCCATAGGAATTCAACATGTTGATTTAAAAAATCGAGATACATCATGACAATCTCTACATAGAATTTTATTAAATTTAAGTAAGCTTAAAAGTTTAGGCTGAAGTAAGAAAATGTGTGAAAGATTCCATTTCATCCAAATTCCTTAGAAATCTTCTTTTCAGGCAGCCAAAGGGGACTTCTTTTAATGGGCTCCCTAAAGTTTTGCTTGGCTCTTGAGTAGCAGCTGGCAGAAAAGCTTATATCTGTCAGAAGCTCATGCTGAGCTCATAGAGGCAATGATCCTTAGTTGAGTGGTTTTCAATTCTTTATTGACTTTTTAGCATTTCTATTATTTCATTTGGCAGTGGCAATGGAGTGAGTCAGGATAAATTATTATATAAAACGGGTACCAGAAGAGCTAGAAATTAGTTACAAATCTGAGCAATGTGATACTTTTGAAGGCTTACTGTGAGAACTTGGCTTAGTGTTGAAATTATTTTCTCTATATTCTTTTAAGTATTGCTTGTCTTTGTTCCAGGATGTCTAGAACTTCAGTTGGAAGACTTAAAGGCTGAAATCATTTCAAGGATCACAACTCACATGTCTGGTGGTTTATGCTAATTGCAGTCTTAGATGTTAGCTAGGGCTGTGGGCTATACCAACATGTGATCCATTCATGTTATCTGAGTTTCTCTACAACAAGGAGGCTGGGCTTTGAAGGCTAGTGCCCTGAGAGACAGCCAGATAGAAGCTATATATTGTTTATTATCTGACCTTAAAAATTACACAGCATACCTTTCACCCTAGATTGAAGCAGATATAAGCCAAATTCATGGATTAGGGAATAGATGCCACCTCCTAATGGAGAGTGACAAAGTTTTGGAGAATATGTGAAACCAAAAATATTACTGTGGTCATTTTGGAAAATATGATTCTCTGCATCTTGCTATAAGGCAATTCTAATTACAAACTCGCTTTATTATCGAAAGTCTAAATCTGTATTATAACAAGTACCCATTAATTTTAGTCCTACTGTTTGGGGCTACATAAGAGGAGTATAAATAGTGTATTGTATGACAGTTCTTTAAATACTCAAGACTTGTCACTTTGTAGCCTTCTTTTCTTTATTTAAATATTTCAATTTCCTTTTAAAAACCCCATGAATACACTCTCACTTATCAATGTCTTTAAAATGTGATAATACCGAAGTGAACACAATATTCCAACATTTCAGGTGAGGCTTTAGTGAAGAGTAAAATAAGCTGTGATTCCACTTGTTCAGGAAGTATATCTTAGATGATATAGCCTAAAGTAAGTAGCTTCTTTAGGAATGTCACATTATTATTTAAATTGGCTACATTGCTAACTGGTATTTCTTTCTGGTGTGAAAATTCTAGCTTGAATGATTTCTTTACTTCACTCTTATATCCTCTCTCTCTCCTTCCTTTTTTCTTTTTCCCTCTCTTTTCTCTCTTTATTTCATTCTCTTTAATCTTTCTGTCCCTCTTTTCTTTTTTCCCTTTCTTCTTCTAAGTGAAAACACTTTATATTTATCTATATCTAATTGTATATTGTTAAATATGGCCTATTTTTTTTTTTTACCAGCTTGTTAGAGATGTTTTGGAATCCTGATTAGGCTATACAGCATAGTTCTAATTTTTAAACTTCTTATGATCTGTGAATTGGCTGGATTTTGGCAGTCAACTTATGAAACAACTTCTCAAACATGGAGAACTTAACAATCGCGTTATGTAGCAACAAGTTTTAGAGAAAGCTTTATTATCAATTCATTGATCATTAGAATCAGCAAATATTTCTTTGCATTTATTTTCCCAATTCCATTTAAAATACTATCCAGACATTTACGATTAGTCACAGACTGTTGATGGCATATAGATTTCCTGAGCCAACTGGAGAAAGAATGTCCATATTCATATATTCAACCTTTTTTCATACTTGGAATAAATGTTCATTGTACATCTCTTCTCTGAAAGGCTCTGTACTTTGGGGAGACAAAGGTGAAGAAAATATAAATTCCAGTTTCAAGGAAATTATCATATGTCATATTTTATAGTGAAAAAATATTTGTCTATAGTATATTTAATATGCAGAATATCTGCCTTGTTATATAGAATTGGAAGAAAACATTTATCTGAAATTAGAATGTGAACAAGCATCATTTTCTCCTCTAAATTTTCTTCATATCAAATTCAGAACAGAATTTATGCTAATTAAGCTTATTGATTTCTTTATGAAATTATAACACTTACTGTTCTACTCCCAATAAACCATTCTCTCTGGTAATATTCTTACCGGATCAGTTCTATATCCATGGCTTTACAAAACTTCCTCTGCCTATGACCATGAAAATTACAAATGAGAAAGGAAAGAAAATATCCCTTTTCTCTCATTCAAGGAGGAAAATATACAATAAAAATGGAGTTGTAAGGATGAATTTTCAAAAGACATTATGCAACATAAGGCAAAGCTAGCCAAACATGTTTTGTGATAGCTTCCCCAAAACCACATTCAGGTGGTAGAAGACCTTTTGAAAAGCTTGCCAGGACTTAGTCTATTTGAATGAATCTTTGGATAATAAAAGTAATAATAGTAACAAAAAGTAAAACAACTAAAAATATTTTAGATGTTTTTCAACCTGTTATGCATATATTACAGAAATAATTTCTTACAACAACTTTGAAAGATTAGCAATACAGTATTATTATCCCCATTTCATAACTAACAAAACTGAGCTATAGAAAAATCAACTAACTTGTTCAGGGTCAAAACAGCTGAACCTGAGATTCAACTATTAATGGGTAGGGTTCCATACTGTATGTTTTTTTGATTTGCACAATGTCATAAACATGCCCTTCCAAAGATGCAATTGATTTTTTAAAAGTTAATTATTTCCTAAAAACACATTGGGTTATAGCAGTGAATGCTTTTTTTGAGCTAACTGAAGCAAACAATAAATTAATTGAAAGAATAGGGGGTAGCTTACATCTGAAAATATAGGAACCATAGTAGTTCTAGCATCTGGGTTAAAAACTCATATAAGATCTTTTCTGGCCAGCACCATGGAGATGAATCTGACCAAACCGTTTTCTGTGCTAGCACCGTTCTGCTCGAGACACAAATCCTCAACAGGATTTTCTTGGGCATGGCTGGGTAATATACCCACCCTTGGTGGCTTATAGGAGAATACAGTGATTGATAGCCATGAAAAAAATTGCCAATATTTGGGAGGTGGTAAGTAATTCTTTCAAGAGAAGTAAGGATATTATTGCCAAGAGAAGGCAGAAAGAACCCTGGGCAGCTAAAAACAGCAGACTTTCACTGTTACCCTCTAGGGTTGTGGGAGAAACTAAACGAGATAAGAAATGTGATAAGAAGTATGATAATGTTCCAGTGTGGCTGGAACATTGTAATTTGTCTTGTTATTATTACTTTCACTTATAAAACCCAAGAGTCAGTGTCTGACACATCGATCATGTAACCTGAGAAAAATCAGTGACAGATGGGGCTTCAAGATGGCGTATTAGAAGTAATTCATTCTCACCTCTTCTATTTAGAAGAACCAAAATAGTATATAGATAGTCATACTTCAAATACATTATCATACATTATCCAAGAGACAATGCTGGAATTCAACAGAGAAGTGACAAGAAACACCAAAAAGGAAGAGAGGCAGCCAGCTTGGCCGAGATTGGCTGAGACTCAGGAGTGACTTCCCAACATGGGGAAAGAGTGAGTGAGACTTCCAGAAGCTCACATCTTCACTTAGCTAAACCCCACTAATAATCACACCCTAACCCACTGAGGATCACGGTGAGATCATGAAAACCTGGCTATGGGAGAGCCCCTTGATCCCCCCAAGCTCTGAAACTAACATAGGGAGCTGCCAGAAGACCATGGGACAGAACTGCTCCAGAGAAAAAGCTCTTGCTAGGTTCCACACACTTTCTGAGACCTAAATGGTTCTAGCAAGGTGCCGTTTTTCAACCTAGTTTTTGCCGTTTTGTTAGACAGGGGCCCAACAATGTTAGTACTGTAACGTTATGGAAGCCTGGGCAGTTGCTGCAGAAACTGCCATGTAAGCTGGGAGCACTCTCACAGCTGGGGCTGAAAACCAAGTGAGGCATGGACTGCAGCTGCCAGTGCCAGGAAGTGAGCACTCCCAGTATGGAGACTGGGATGCAAACAGGATACATGTTGCTACTAGTACTGGTTCATGAGCTGGACAGAGGCTCCTAGAGTCAGGGTTAGGGTACAAGCTAGGCTTGAGTGACCAGTTTTAGGGGTTGGGGTCAAGCTTCACCAGGACTGACTAATAAGAGGGATGTAGAATTCCTACTAGCTTGCCCAGGCTGTGGCCATTGAGGGTGGTCCCATTCGCTTCATTAGTGGGACCTCAACATGACTATTACCACCTGGGGCCTGAGAATCACCCCACCCCTTCCCACCATGGCGTGGGATGCTCTCACCGTTGGGAGGCTTAAGCCCAAGTCCGCCCAGTCTTGCTTCCTTCCCATCTTCAAAGACAGAGCACATACTCTGGGGTCCTAGGGATTGCCCAACCCAATCCACCATTTGGGCACCTGGATGCACTTCACAGGGGCATGCGGCCGAGCCTAAACTTCCATCTGCTACCACCTCGGCTACAAGTGTCACCTGTTGGCCTGGGAACTGGCCTGCCCAGCTCATTGCAGCCACTGCCAACATCAACACACATCATTTGGGACCTAGAAAATCATCCCACCACTGCTATTACTAATGCCTTTGTCATGTCAGCTGCCCAAGAACCAAAGAATCATCAACTTTCCCTGTTCGTTACTGCCCTACCAGCAACTGAACAAGACACCTGGAGGCCCAAGAATTAGCCTGCCAGTAACCACCAAAATAAATGCCAGCATACATTGCACTGGGGCACAAAAATAGCCACATTCAGCCCACTGATGCCAACCCTGAAACCTACAGACTGGTCCAACTGGTATCCCGGTTCTCAGCACAACTTTACCACAAACCCCACTAATAATCACACCCTCACCCACTGAGGAAATCACGAAAACCAATAACACCATTTATAACCAAAACAAACAAAAAATCAGAGGCAACACTCAGAATTAAAGCCAAAATTCCCTACCCAACCAATACTATAGATGAATTTTCAGGAAAAAGTTCTCTCCTATGAAAGTAAATCCAAAAATAGTAAGAAGTGAGACCCAAAACTACGTAAATGCTAGAAGAAAACCTAGGAAAGTATCTTCTGGATGTTGGTCTAGGCAAAGAATGTATAATTAAGACCTCAAAAGGACAGGCAGCAAAAACAAAAATATAGATGGGACTTAATTAAACTAAAAAGCTTCCATAAATGCTCTATATCATTTACTGTCAGCAAAATACAAAACCACAATGAGATATCATCTTACCCCAATCAGAATGACTATTACTAAAAAGACAGAAAATAATAGATGCTGACAAGGATGTGGAGCAAAGGGATCTGTTATACACCATTGATGGGTATGTAAACTAGTACAGCCACTATGCAAAACTGGTATGGAGATTTCCCAAAAAACTAAAAATAGAATTACCATTCAATCCAGCAATCCTACTACTAGGTATCTTCTCAAAGGAAAAGAAATCCACGTATCAAAGGGATAACTGCATTCACATGTTTATCACAGCACTATTAACAATCGAAAAGATATGGAATCAAACTAAGTGTTCATCTGCAGATGAATGGCAAAAGAAAATGTGGTATATATACACAGTGGAATAATACTTGGGCATAAAAAATAAAATTATATCATTTTCATCAACATGGATGGAACTAGAGGATATGATCTTAAGTGAAATAAGCCAGACACAAAAAGACAAATATCACATGTTCTCTCTTCTATGTGGAGCTACAGAATTTAATCACATGGAGGTAGTGAGTGGGAAGATAGATAACAGAGACTGGGGAAAGTGAGTGGGGAGGATGGGGGAGGATAAAGAGAAGTGGGTGAAAGGATACAAACACACAGAATGATAGAAGAAATAAACACAATGTTTGATAACAGAGCTGAATGACTATACAATAAATGTATTGTACTCAGGTGATGGACACCATAAATAACCATGTCTCTAGAAACAAAAAACCTAAATAAGCTGACCTGATCACTGTACATTATATACATATAACAAAATTTCACATGACTGGGTCTGGTGGCTCACACCTGTAATTCCAGCACTTTGTGAGGCTGAGGTAGGAGGACTGCTTGAGCCCAGAAGGTTGAGATTAGCCTGGGAAACATAGTGGGATTCCATCTACGCAAAAAAAAAAAAAAAAAAATCAAAGATAAAAATTAGCCAAGTGTAGTGGCATGGGCCTGTAGTCCCAACTACTCCAGAGGCTGAGTCAGGAGGATGACGTGAGCCCAGGAGGTTGAGGCCGCAGTGAGCTATGATTGTGCCACTGCATTCAAGCCTGAGCAACGCAGGAAAACCATGTCTCCAAAAAGAAAAAATTCACATGTAAAAATTCGTACAAATAAAAAAAAATCAATAATCATCAATCAGGCTTAAATTTTTTTGAGAGAAATATTTCTGATGCTTAAATTCTTGCACAATCAGCATTGTCAGGCAGGAAATCAACCAGTTGAGCACTGGAAATGCAGAAACACCAATGATTATCTGTCTCTCTTATTGCTTCCTAAGCCCATGCCAAGACTAGGATGAGCTCGAGACACCCAAGCAGGACAGTAGCTGGTTCACTGGATGATGCTCAAAGTTACATGAAAGTCTAATTCAGAGCTCCATTTCAAACATCTACAGGTGTCAGGAAAGGGTAAATGATCATGGAGCCAATAGAAGTAATGAGTTGGAAGCAAAATGGAGAGGACATACTTGATCTAAAGGGGGCATCTGCTACTCCATTCCAGCCGATGTGGTAAGGATGAGAAATAGAGGACCAGTGTTGTCAGATCACGTAATGTTGAGAGGAATTAGACATCATCGATTTAGGTGAAGTTAGTTGGGAGTGAATTCAAAAAGTTTAAAAACGACTTTGTGATCTAAGTATGTGCAGTCCAAATACAACTAATTTGTTGGTTAAATTTGTCCCATGGGCAATCTGTTTGCCATCCCATCTCCAAAAGAGGCCATCATCCCATATCTTCATTGTCAGTAAGTAAGTTCACTTTATTCCCAGCTCTGTACTCCAGGGGTTGCTGCTATTGTCTACATTGTTTTCTGGTTCATGCTACCATTCATTGCTGTTCATTTTGGCATAAATTTAATTTGAGAGGTGTCAGGGAGAAGCTAAGAGAATTGAGAAGCATTTTTTCCAGATATTGACCCAGACTGCTGTACTTATTTCCCAGGCTCAAGACTATCAAGCTAACCAATCTCCAAAAAAGCAGCCTCGACAGGATAGCTACGCATGGTTCTTGGCAGAAGGAGAAAAACAAGGTTACTTTTCAAAAACCTCTTCAAATGTTCACTCTACAAAATACTTGTGGAATTATAACTAAGTGTCTTTATGTCCAGGACTTTCTGTTGTAAATCCCTCCCTCCCTTCCTCCTTTCCTTTGCTTCTCTATACAAAGCTATTATGGAGTATTTTTGCCTCCTGAATGAGATCTCTGCTGGATTATTACTTGTTGGCAAACACCATAGGCTCCCATTGTACTCGGTTGGCTTTTGCAAGTTTTGGCCTTTGGACAATTTTCCTCTAGCAGCTGGGCATTACTAAATCAGATGTCATTTTATGGCAGAACTTTCATCTTATGTTGTAATGCTCCACAACACCTAATGTGCTACTGGACAAGAGTAGATGCTTTTTGATTGATTTATGACAGATAGCCTTATATAAACATATTAAAATGCTTAAAATTTGCATCACTGGCCATTCTTATGGGCTTACAGCTGAAGATAAGTAATTATCACCAAGAAAACCGTGCATTATTCTATTAACTACCATTATTGGAAGTTATAAAATAATAATAAAATAATTTGTAAAATAAAAAATGGATGCCAAAGAAACCCATTCTAGATGATGGATTCTGAAGGCATGAGAAGGACCCTGCTTCTCCAGGAAGTAGATGAAGCTCACTAGGAGGCAAGTGGTGGGTGTCTAAAAGGACCATTTGTTTTCTCTTAAAATTTGGTCAAGATATTTGATCTCAACATAGTTTCTAAGGGAGCAGGAAGCTCTGCAGAATTTACCAAGGTTCAGGTTACATTGCCAGTTATTTCTAGGAGAATGGTCTGAAACCTGTGGAATAAATAAGAATGAAAGAGCAATAAAATATTTAGTAGCCTCTAGTTTACACTGTATGATTGAAACTGTTGAGGTTTATAGCCTCTCCTACTGATGTCACCTTCAGTAAACTCCACATATAAAAAACAAGAAGAATGAAGATTCCTTCTGACTTTAAATGTTTTCCTACAGTACTTTAAATTTTAATAATCTAAAAAACATTGTGTGAAATTTTCAGAGGGGATACATTGCAACACCTACAATTTGCTACAATCCAATGCAAGCCAACTGCTTTAACTGGGTTAATAGTAATTATAAATCCTATGAGCAATTCTGTCACATCCTACTGTCGGTATGGCTTATACTCTGTTTCTTCAGCTCTCAAACTACTCATTACAGGTTCCTTTATAAACCTAGAGATAGTGACCACTTTCTTCTGAAATGCTTTTTATTCCCTCACCATATAAATACCCCCTCTCACCTTGGGTTTATTCAATTTAAAGATATCAGATGGATAATTGGCCAAAATCCTCAGGTTTTACTTTAGCACTATAGAAGCTTATGTTATAAAAATATGCACTCAGTAAAGAGGTAAATAAGTAAGTGTCAACGGGTATATTTTTTAAATTTTATTTTTTCAGCAAATATCTTCTGAGTGTTTCTTAGCTATATTACTGAGCTTCACTGGAATTGAATGCCTGTGGAAGACACGGATATCATTTCAATCAATATTAGATCTCTTCTCTACACCTACAGGCTTGTTTATGGAGACAGAGGACACAAGTGAGATGGTCATTGGAACATCTGGGCAGAACTTGTCAGTATCAGGTTAACGAACATAAACTAACTTAGAATAAGACAGGTTTTAAACATGTGTACTAATATGATATCAGGGGAGCATATTGTTGGACAGAGTGTGTCATGACTTGGCAAATGCTGCACCAGTGATAAAGTAAACTTTAGGAATGCAGAGTATATTCATGATTGAATAAATCATTCTCATGTGCAATTTGTATTTCTTTGATAATAAACATTAACTGATCAATTATTAATTGGTCTATAGAAATAAATTGATTAAAAGTGACAGATTGCAACCATTATTACACAATACCTTCTAATTAATAATTTTTCTTTGAGGAATTTAAAGAAATTATAAGTGCATTTATGCATACTCATAGGTTTATAAAAACATTCTATTTAAGGGCAGCCACCAATAATATAAAAACTATTAGTTCTGTACTACATAGTTTGAACCATATAATATCAGGTTGTGGAGAAAGAGGAAAGCTTTTACACTGCTGGTGGGAATGTAAATTAGTTCAACCGTTGTGGAAGACAGTGTAGCAATTCCTCAAAAATTTAGAACAGGAAATACCATTACTCAGCAATCTCATTAGTGAGTATATTAGTTCATTTTCACACTGCTGATAAAGACATACCTGAGACCAGGAAGAAAATAGGTTTACTGGACTCACAGTTAGTTTCACATGGCTGGGAAGGCCTCACAATCATGGCAGAAGGTGAAAGGCACTTCTTACACGGTGGTGGCAAGAGAGAATGAGAGAGAAACCAAAGCAGAAACCCTTTATAAAACCATCAGATCTTGTGAGACTTATTCACTACCATGAGAACAGTGGGGGATACCAACCCCATGATTCAATTATCTCCCACCAGATCCCTCCCACAGCATGTGAAAATTATGGGAGTACAATTAAAGATGAGATCTGGGTGGGGACAACACAGAGCCAAACCATATCACTGGGTATATGCCCAAAGGAATTCTATTACAAAGATATATGTACAAGTATGGCCATTGCAGCACTATTTACAACAGCAAAGACATGGTATCAACCCAAATGTCCATCAATGATAGATTGGATAAAGAAAATATGGTACATATACACCGTGGAATACTATGCAGCCATAAAAAGGAAAGAGATCACGTCCTTTGCAGGGAGATGGATGAAACTGTAACCTGTTATCCTCAGCAAACTAATGCAGGAACAGACAATCAAACACCACATGGTCTCACTTATAAGTGGAAGCCAAACAATGAGAATATGTGGACACAGGGAAGGGAATGACACTGGAGCCTGTCAGGGGAGGGCGGGGGTGGAGAGAGCATTAGGGAAAAGAGCTAATGCATGCTGGGCTTAATACCTAGGCGATGGGTTGTTAGGTGTAGCAAACCACCATGGCACACATTTACCTATGTAACAAACATGCACATCCTGCACACGTACCCCAGAACTTAAAATAAATAAATAAAAATATAGTCTAATATTCACAGTTTCAGATAGCTCAACCTAATAGTTGAGAAAGCCAAAACTCTGAATGATTAAATAATTTGCACAAGCTGGCAGAGTTGGTGGTAGGAGAGCAAGCTTTGATCCAGTCTATGTGAAAATCGGTCAGCCACTCCACTTTCAGTGTTCAGACCTGCTCAGTGTCTCGGTGACATCTCCAGCTTTGTGGCAGTTATGCTGCAGTCAAAGCAGCTTGATCTTAGAAACACTTCCACATTTTGGTGGGACACAGCAACACGTGATCACTTCACTCCTGAAGCTCTCCAACCTCCCTCGAGCTACTTTCCTCCCTTTGAAGAGCTTGTCCTTATCGTATTCTGAGTGAGCATAGAAACAGTCAGATGAAAACTCATCCCAGTTCATTTAGAAACTAACTAACCAGTGTATTCAGCAGTCTATGCAAGAAAAATCTACATACCTTAAAAGACAAAGTTCAGATACGTATTTTCTAAGCCAATAAAATTGATTTTAATTAGAGTCCTGGGTGTGCTTCTGAGACACTGCACTGTTATATGATACATATATCTTCTTCCTCCATATACATGCTATTTGAAGCAGGAAACAAAAATAGCCTTGTGTCTTGTTATAATTCATTTCTTCACATAACTACATGCTCCACATAACTACATACTCCACATAACTACATTTGTCGTGGCTGGCTTCCTTGTTTGCTTCTTTGTCCCAGTAATTCAAAATATGTTGCATTAAAATAAATTAATTTGAGATTAAAATTTAAAAGAGTAAAATTGTTTTGTTTTCCTCTTAACAGTTTCAGATATGCATGCATACATTTTTTTTCTTTTTCTTCCTTTATTCTTCTTTTCAACTGTCTCCTATATATGTGACTATTTCAGGGACATTTTATTTTGAAGAAACACAGAACCAATTTGACATGGATTAGCGTTTTCCTGATGGAGAGATGTTAGGTCATGTCAGTCATAATTTCATTTTCTAAAAACAGTTTTAAAGATCTATTTCTGTTCTGCTTTGGCTATGATCCGTTTCTTTCCTTTATCCCACTAAGATTTTTATCTCTTGGTTTTAGTATGGAACAAAAAATTATGTTTACATAAAGAAGTCCATTTAAAATATAATATCAGGAAAAAATGGGCTTCTGAATATCCTACAAAGATATAAAATTTATATCAGTTTTTTCTTTGTTATATCTAGTTCTATGTAGCTTGTATTGTGAGAAATTATATTTTTAAAGGATATTAAATCTAGAGTTTCCAGCATAAATAGGATATGTGTTCTATTTCATGGCTGTGGAGAGCATCAGATAAGATGTCAGATGGAATGGTGATTTGATTAACATAGTTTCAAAATATGCTATAATGACAGCTGCTAACGTGGAATTATATGGATGTGATTTAAACTGGAAGTAGTATCTAAAGCTAGATTTGGCTCATGACCAATAATAACATTCTTCCTATTTCTGTAAATTAACATTCTCACTTGTTGATTACTGTCTGTGGCAGCTTTCATGCCACAATGACAGAGTGGAGAAGTTTCAGCAGAGATTGTATGGTCTGCAAAGCTGAAAATATTTACTGTCTGGCCTGTTTATCTTCCTGACCCCAGATCTATAGCATATAAGTGTTTAGAAATAAGTCCTATAAAATGAATACAAGAAGAAGATGAAAATGAAGTCCTAAATTAAAAGGCGGGGAAGGAATCTAAGAAACTTAGGCTAAATTGGCATTCCTTTAAAGGGCTTGTAATTCAAAGAAAGTCTAGCAAGTAGAGGTGAGTGAGTACGAAATGAGGTCAGTAGAATAGCTTTTCATAACCAACTTTATTAGCTATGTAGTTTTAAGTAAATAGTTTCATTAAGTGTTACACTTTAATAAAAACCAGTAAAAGGTGGTCTTGTAAACTTTTGTGATAAAGTAGCAATTGAGCCAGCTAACATAAAACTCCCATTATTGTTCACCATTGCTGACACCAAGGACCTAAAATATTTCTTTTGTTTTTTTCTGAGCGTCTGGGGAAGTTGGAGTTTGTAATAGTCAGGATAGGCAAGTATAGCACAGTAATAAACAACCCCCAAATACCAGTGGCTGGAAAACAAGGGTTTAAGTCTTGTTCATGCAAGGTGTACTGTATGTTTGGTGACCCTCCAGGCAGCTGTCCTCTGTGTGATGGCTCATCTTTGCCTCTCCACATCAATACATGATTCCATGATTATAGCAGCAAAAAAAAAAAAAAAAAAAGAACGTTCTGAAAAGTCTCACAATGACAATTCAATGCTTCTACCCAGAGATGACGTATCACCTCCACTTACATTCTATTTGCTAAAGAAAATCACGTGATCATTTCTCACGTTAAGGAGGTGAGGAAGTGCAATTACCCCATGTATCTAGAATGAAGATAGCAGGAAGTTTGAGGGACAGCACAGGGCTATTGAATAATGAGCTGTCTCACTAGTAGTTTTCCTTGCATTTTCTCAACCTCCTCTCACCAGCCCTTCAGGAATGCTTTCAGAAGATCATATGCTTGGCCTCAATAGAAGGAGACACTTACAAGAAAAAATATTAGAATTCAAAAGATGCGTAGGCAGGCAAATGTATAGGTTGGCGGTTTTGTTGCAGAGAACAGCTAGATTTCTGAATTCTCGGTCATTACATATTTTGTTATTATATGTCTGACTAAGATAGTTCCCTTAGCTGCCAGGGAGAAAACTAGGGCCTTTTCTAATTAGGCTTCCAATGTAACACCCAATATAAAACAACTCTTCTCTCTAAATCTACAACGTTAGCTTTGAAGAAAAACAAATAAAATATAAATAAACAAAAAAACTGAACTAGTTCCTTCTCACTCTGCATTATACATCACGAGCATTCTGAATCAGCTTTTTCATCAGCCTAGCATTAAATTTCAAAAGTCATTTTCTAGCAGTTTATTTTTGGTTGACTCAGTCCCTCCTTACTCTCTATATTAAACATAAATATCAAAATTCTTGCTCCAGTAGCTTTGTTCTACTCCACATTTTTACTCTTTCTCTTTGGTTTGAATACATCTTTGTCTTTGTTTCTCTCATGAGTCAACAGCTGTCTCATCACAAATGTATAACATCATATAATATTCATAATATAATGTCAGTCTCCTCATGTACAACTGGGGAAAATGTTCTTCATAATAGTCATGTTTATTTTCTGCAAGAATCTTATAAAGTTTTTGTTAGAACAATAGATAATTTTCTTTTTGGAGTTTCCTCTATGTTGCAGATAGAAATAAAGGGTAATAGGTTATGTGTTTCAAAGTTTGTAAATAAATCCATGCCTATCCCTACTCGTTCACACACATATATAGTGTTCATCAAACTTCCTCCTTTTTCTAAAATCACCCATATTTTTGCTAATTTGATGAATTTCTTTTTGTTCTCTTAGTGCATACACATTCTAAAATGGTCCTTAGGTTCTTGCAATTTTTTTTTTTTTTAAGAAGTAGCAAAGGCCGAGGTGAGCAGATCACTTGAGGTCAGGAGTTCAAGGCCAGGCTGGCCAATATGGTGAAACCCTATCTCTACTAAACACACACACACACACACACACACACACACACACACACACACACAAATTAGCTGGGTGTGGTGGCAGGTGCTTGTAATCCCAGCTGCTCCGGAGGCTGAGGTAAGAGAATCACTTAAACCTGGGAGGTGGAGGTTGCAGTGAGCTGAGATTGTGACATTACACTCCAGCCTGAGTGTCACAGCAAAACTCCATCTCAAAAAAAAAAAAAAAAAAAAAAAAAGTAGCAAATGAAAATGCTTACTAAATGCTTACTAGAGTCATTGCTATGTACAAACCAAGGATAAATCTAAATACTTTATGGTATGTGCAATTTCTCATGCCTTAAGCTGAGATTCCTTAAAATTTGAATTGGTCAGAATTCAAGTATCTTGGAGTCTTCAAATGGTAATAAATATTACTGTATTCAGTTTGTGTTTTTCATTTTAGGGATCAGACTTACAACTTGAGATATGTCTGTTATGATTTGGATCTGGTTTGCCGTAACAAAACTGATGTTGAAATTTTATTCCCAATACGGCAGTACTGGGAGGTGGGGCCTAGTGACACGTATTTGAATTATGAGGCACTGCCCCATGACCAGATTGATTACTGCCCTTACATGAGAATGAGTTCTCTCTCTCTCTGGAATGAATTGGTTTTCAAGAGAGCAGGTTGTTATAAGTGAGCCTAGCCTTTCTTGCATGACTCTCCATACACACTGGCTTTCCCTTTTGTTTCCCTGTCATGTTGTGATGCAGCATAAGGCTCTCACCAAAAGTCAAGTGGATGCCAGCATCAGGTTTATTGGACTTCCCAGCCTCCAGAATCATAAGCCAAATAAACCTCTCTCATTTATAAATTACCCAGCCTCAGGTATCTTGTTATAACAATGCAAAATGGACTAAAATAATGGCTCACACTAGTTGGATTCCTATTCCACTGTGTAGTTGTCAGCACTTCAATATCAACTTAGATCCCTCTTTAAACCTATATATCCTTTCCCCAGTATCCAATTTGGAAAGGACTAAACCATATGAAACAAAAGTAGCTGGAGTTTTATTAATCTTGCAGCTGCTTGAAAAGGCAACATGTAGAGACCTGCTTCAAAATAGTGTCCAGAATTCATAAGTCTTTGTCATGTCATAAGAGATCAATGACCATTTCCAGTGGGCAATTGAGCATGGGTCTGATGGTTTTCTATTAACACTGGGTATTATTGATGATGCCCTCTCACACCCAAATATTCATGTAATTCAGAGTTGGCATCTTGCTCGTGATTGATAGCCCAAAGTGACTTGCTGGGTGTGTGATGGATTTCACTTATGACTGTTTCTTAAGTATTTTGATTAACTTTCTTTGCTAGCTAGACATTCACCAGTTGCAGTTATTAAATGCAATACATGTAACATTTTAGGTTTGGACATATTTGCTAGCCATATCTTTTCAAAACATTCTTTTCTCTGAAAGTATGGATAAAATAAACAAAATTGGTACTTTTTTTTCTTTTCTACCCAGTATAAATTGTGCGTTCTAGGTGTAAATCACTGAGTGACTATTTCAAGTTTGGATTAATTATGGGGCATGCTTTATAATTTAAAGACTTTATATAACCCACTCATCATAGGTTAGTCATAAATTCTTAATTGTTTAAAGAAAGATGAAAGAAAATAAGGCAACAATTTGAGAAATATAAACATTTTTGAAATGATGACTGTGTGTTCAATAAAAATGAAAACAGAGGTTTAAACCTCAAACCAAACTCTTCACTAAAACTTGAGAATTTCAGCTTCTAACTTTTGTTTTCTGCAATATGCTTGCTATTATGCTTCTTGATTGATTTCAATGTGTAGATCCGTGATATTTTGGCCTTGTCTTTCTCTCCAACAACAATGTTCTTTACACAGCCTCCGTCACTTATTCCCACACCTTCACTTAAGTATTGAGTTCCTCCTCCCCACCTCACTCTCTATTTTGCTTTTGATCTTTGCCTTCAACTACTTCTTACTGTCACCTCTTTCCTCACATGGCCCCCATTGCCTATGCCATTGTTATTCTCACTCTCCACTGAAAATTTTGCTTCCTATTTCTTAATAGGACCAAAAACAACTTTCCAAAACTACGGCACACAATCTACTCACCTGTAACATCACAGCCTTAACTCTGTCTTTTCCCTTCATTAGTATTAATTCATTGTCCATGCTCCTAACTGAACAACTGTTTCTGTTGTGCACTAGCTCCCATTCTCTCTCACCTACTGTATTGGTTGGCTGTTATTTTCTCTTTCTCCTATCGGTTTCCACTACTGCTCTATCCTTAACATCAATGTAAAACTGCTGTTGTTTCTTCTTGTTAAAATAAAAACAATCTTCTCTTGACCCAATTTCCTCTCTAACTACCGTCCCTTTAATGCAAAACATTTAAGACATGTTGTCTATAATCTATGTTCAATTCCTTTCTTCCTCATCTGTCTTAAACCCACTATAAGAAGGTGTATGCTCCTTCCATGCCGCCCGAAGTCCTCTTGTTAAGGACACCAATGACCTCCCCATCCACTCAATTAGAAAATCTGTTGGTTCCATCTTCACATTGTACCTAAAACCTCATAATTTTTTATCACTCCTATTGCTATCACCCTAGTCAAAGTCACCAGGATTATAACCCACCTGGATAAGTGTCATAACCTTTCAACATGCCTCCCTATTTCACCCCTCATTATGCCTCATACCCCAACTGTTTTTGGCACAGCAATATGGTCTGTTAAAAAGTGAGTAGATCATGCTATCCACTGTTTAAAATGTTCCAGTGCTTCCCATCTCCTTCAAAGTAAAAGTCAGTCCACAGAAAGGCCTATGAAGTTGGGTCTCTCTCCTTAATACTTTTCCATTACCCTTTTAACCAATTTCTCCATCTAATTTCCCCCTTGCTCACTTTACCATTTCACCTGAGCCTCCATACCATTTCAGGACATTTCAGGACATTTCAGGACAGTTGTACCTCAAGGCTTTTGCCTTTGTTGTTCTCTTTCCTCTGCCTGAAGTGCTGTTTCCCCAGAAAGTTCACCAGGATTATAAGCTCACTTTTTCAAGTCTTTGATCAAATATCTCATTAAGGTCTTGCCTGATCAGCCTTTAAATTTGCATTCACATGCTGTCTACTTGCCTTTCCTGCTTAATTTTCTTCTCAGCATTATCAATGTCTGGAATACTATATATTTTACTTTATTATTTTTTTTTTTACTTGCTTTCCATAGTGTAAACTCAATGAGGCAGGGAATGTTGTCATTTTTCTTTGTTACCGTATTTCCACTAGCAGAACAGTTCCTGGCACATAGTAAACCTTCAACAAAACGTCGAAAATTGTGAACGAAAGGTATTGGAGACTATGCTTGCTTGGAGTTACATGCAGATGTTGCAAAACTACTAAGGCATCTACCTCCACACTCCAACAGGACACTATTATAAGACTGATCTCAATCTGTTGTATCTTTCCTATGACATTGTTGATTTTTGAGGGAAGATATGCTTTTTATTTCTATATTTTTATCATCTGGAAAATGGGTGTGACCAATGAATGTTGAATGAGTAAATATGTGAAATAAAAAAAACCTTGATAAATTTTAAAGACCCGCCCTCATTTTAATGTTCTGCTCTCCCAGAAGATTGAGGCTATAATGTACTCTTCAATAATGCCATGGGGATGGTGATGCCCCAAATTACTCTCTGACCATAAAGAACATTCTATGTTTCTCTGAAGCAAGTTTAGAAATGAACATTGTGGATAATCTTGATTGCTATGTAAGTCAGATAAACCGAAATTAACTTGATTTTAAAAGACTTAGAAACAGAACTAGTTTCTTTTTCTTTTTTTTTGAAACAGAGTCTCACTCTGTAACCCAGGCTTGAGTGCGGTGGCGTGATCTCGGTTTAAGCAATTCTCCCACTTCAACCTCCTGAGTAGCTGAGACTATAGGTGCCCGCCACCATGTCCAGCTAATTTTTCTATTTTTGGTAGAGGCAGGGTTTCACCATATTGGCCAGGTTGGTCTCAAACTCCTGACTTCAGGTGATCTGCCTGCCTCGGCTTCCCAAAGTGCTGGGATTACAGGCGTGAGCAACCACGCCCAGCCAACAGAGCTGATTTTTAAAGTTGCCTTTAGTTTAATCATTTAGGCATAAACTGAAGGCTGCTGTCTCAATGTCATCCACATTGTCATTTACACATACTAGTCATAATCTTTCATCTCTTTAGCAAAACAATACAAAACATATTTTATAGCACAAGCAATACAAAACAGCAATGAAAAAAAATCAGACTTGGTCCTGCCCTTTTAGGCTTTACGATGATTACAAATTGTGATTAATTTCTACCATGAAACAGAATGAAGGCATGTGTACCTTATGGCTTTTGCCCTTGCTGGTAAAACTTTTAAAATCTTTTTTTTTTAATAGAAGTTTTATTGAGATAAAAATTAGCAGCTTTATTGATAATAAAGTATTTAATTTTTTTTAAAACAGCAGCTTTAATGAGATAAAAATAGAAGCTTTATTGAGAATGGAGTATTTTAAAAATATTTTTAAAAATATAGCCACATTTTTGACATATAATTCCCAAACTATGAACTTTACCCTTTTAGAAGGGGGCAATTCAGTGTTTTTTAGTCTATTCACAGAGTTTCACAACTATAACCAGAATTTTATAACATGTTTGACATCCCAAAAAGAAACTCCAGTGTTTATTAGCAGTCACTCTCCAATTCTTAATCCCCCCTACGTCCATCCCTGTCCCCACCCTGGGTCACTGGCAACCACTCACTAGCCTGTACCTCTGTGGATTTGTCTATTCTGAACATTTTATATAATTGTGACTATACTATATGTTACCTTTTTGACTCGCTTTTCTCACTGAGTATAATGATTTCAAGGTTCATCCATGTTGTAGCAAGTACAAGTACTTCATACTTTTTTATTGCTGAATAATCTTACATTGTATAGAGAAACCACATTTTGTTTATCCATTCATCAGTTGATGGACACTTGTGCTATTAAATTTTGGCTCTCATGAATAATGCTGTTATGGACATTTATGTACAGGTTTTAAATTTTTACATATGTTGCCTTCATTCGTATTGTGCATATACCTAAAGTGTATTAGTTAGGGTTTTCCAGAGGGACAGAACTAATAGGCTATGTATACATATAAAAGAGTGTTTATTAAAGAGAATTGGCTCATACAATCACAAAATGAAGTTCCATGATGGCCGTCTTCAAGCTGAGGAGGAAGGAAGCCAGTAGTAACTCAGTCTGGGTCCAAAAGCCTCAAAAGTAGAAAAGCCAACAGTGCAGCCTTCGGTCTGTGACCAAAGGCCCAAGAGCCCTCAGCAAACCACTGGTGTAAGTCCCAGAGTCCAAAGAGTGAAGAACCTGGAGTCTGATATGCAAGGGCAGGAAGCATCCAGTTCAGGAGAAAGAAGAAAGCCAGAAGACTCAGCAAGCTGGCTTATCCCACCTTCTTCCACCTGCTTTGTTTTAGCCACAATGGTGGCTGGTTGGATGGTGGCCACCTACATTGAGGTGAGTCTTCCTCTCCCAGTCCACTGACTCACATGTTAATTTCCTCTGGTAACACCCTAACAGACACTCCCAGAAACAATGCGTTACCAGTTGTTCAGGCATCCTTCAATCTAATCAAGTTGACACCAAATGTTAATCACCACAAATCCACCCCTTGTCAACTGAACCCATACACGTGTCTTGAAATCATACTCAATCTCCAAAGAAAGACAATAAGGTCTAAACTTAACATAATATAGCTATCCTTTGTACAACTGGAAGCACACTAATCCTTAACCTAAATGTTATTACATAAGTTAATAACACTTAAATGCTGATATAAAGCCAGTAAATCTTATGTCACATGATAAAGAAAGGAAATAAAATGAAGATATTTTCTTACTACAAGTGTATACATGCACAAACATGTTTTTAACAAAATAAGGAGGAAAATTCAGGACAATTACAGTCCTCATTTC
The DNA here is from genome assembly GCA_963573385.1 of Cacajao melanocephalus. NCBI lineage: Eukaryota > Metazoa > Chordata > Mammalia > Primates > Pitheciidae > Cacajao > Cacajao melanocephalus. Next base: position 6,535 of record CAUYLG010008525.1, on the reverse strand, counting down.
TGCAACTGGTCACGTGGTTGTAGCTGGTATTGATGACTACCTTCTTCTACTACCCATTCTGTATTCCCTTTACTTTCAGCAAGCACTCAGCTGGTTGTGATTTTTTTACCCTGTGGAGTGACCTAAACCTTCATCCTTCAAAAGTCTGGGCCATTTGTCGTCCTGCCTAGATTGGGTAGGTGTAGTTTCCCATTGACCTTAATTGCAGGGCATGGTAATATTAAGAGACGCCCTAAAGGATCTCCTGTATTCCACAAATACTCTTCCTCACCTCCATTGTGAAGTAGTAGTCTGATTTCATCTTGATAGTCTGGGTCAATTTCCCCAGCCAACAATGTGACTCCCTTCTTAGCCTGTTGACTTAGAGGCAGGAGGAGCCCAAAGGTGGCAATCTTAACTTCCAGTTTAATGCAATTGTTGTTGTGTCTTCTGGTGCCAGCATTCCTTCTTCTGGACTTACGACCTCTAGGCCAGTAGAACATAATGTCGTGGGAACAGGAAGAAAAATGTTTACTAGTGGGTCACTAGGGGTAATGATGAGTGGTACCACTTCCACTTTCACCTGGACCTGTGAATCCTGGCTGTGGGAGAAAATACCATATATTGGTCATTGATTCAGAGCATACACAGTTTTCAGGAGAACTTTGCCCAGCACTGCAAAGTATTGTCACCTAGTTGGCATTGTAATTGTGACTTTGAAGGGGCATTTTACCATTCTTTCAATCTTTCTGCTTCAGGATGATGGGGAACAAGGTAAAACCAGTGAATTACATGAGAATGAGTCCACTGCCTCACTTTTTTAAGCTGTAAATTGAGTGCCTTGGTCAGAGGCAATGCTATGTGGAATGCCATGATGGTGGATGAGGCATTCCGTGAGTGCACAGATGGTAGTCTTGGCAGAAGCATTGCGTGCAGGTTAGGCAAACCCACAACTGGAGTGTCTATTCTGGTGAGGCCAAACCTCTGCCCTTTTTATGATGAAAAAGGTCTAATATAATCAACCTGCCACCAGTAGGTGACTGATAACCCTGAGGAATGATGCCGTTTCAAGATCTCAGTGTTGGTCTCTGCTGCTGGCAAATTGGGCACTCAGTGGTGGCTGTAGCCAGGTCAGTTTTGGTGAGTGGAAGTCAATGTTGCTGAGCTCCCATGTAACCTCTATCCCTGCCATCATGGCCACTTTGTTCGTGAACCTATTGGATGATGACAGGGGTGGCTGAGTGTGGTCCATATAATGAATCATCCAATCAACTTGATTATTACCGTCCTCTGCTGAGGTCACCATTTGGTGATCATTCAAGTAGGAAACAATATCTTCACAGTTTTTTTGACCACCCAGAGAGGTCTATCCACATACTTGTTCCCCAAATTTCTTTGTCACCAATTTTCCAATAATGCTTCTTCCAAGTCCTTGACCATCCAGCCAAACCATTGGCTACAGCTCATGAATCATTACATAATTGCACATCTAGCCATTTTTTTCTTCTAAGCAAAGTACTCTACCAGGTGCACTGCTCGAAGTGCACTAGGAAGATTTGCCCACTGGGAAGATTTCCCTTCACTGCTGTCCTTCAGGGATGTCCTAGACAGTGACTGTAGTGCTGCAGATGTCCACTTTTGAGAGGTGCCTGTATATCACGTAGAACCATATGTAAACCAGACCCCAGTTTTATCTTCCTCTGTCAACTGACCATAGGGAACTCCTCATGAGGACACAGGTGCAGGCTGAGGGAGAGAAGGCGGGGTGGCAGAAGTTGAGACCATGGGCATTTGAGCTACTTCCTCCTGTAACTTACTTGTGCCTTCAGGACCTGTCAAGCCTGATTATGTAGATACCACTTCCATTTAATGATGGAATGCTGCTGTGCACAACCTGCTTTATGGCTACATGGATCAGAAAGCAGTAAGTTTATGATAGGCACTTCAGGCCTCATGGTAATGGTAATTCTGTTTATCATTTTGTAAAGCTTCCAAACGGTTTGTTTTCTACATTGGCTGGATCATTTCCAATCTCACCAGCAATATATGAGGATTCCAGCATCTCCACATCCTCACTAACAGAGTTATTGTCTATCTTTTTCATTTTAGCTCTGCTAGTGAATGTATGGTGGTATCTTATTGTAGTTTTGGTTTGAATTCCATAATGAATAATAATCTTGAACATATTTTTTTCTGTTAATTGGCTGTTAAGAGAGAGAGAGAATTTCTATTTTCAGGGAAGTTCTTTTTGAAAACAAGCCACTTTAACAAATATGAAATGTAGATAGAATCTAGCAAGGATAAACATGAGGCAAAGAACTCTCCATGCTGTGAGAACAGCTGTTATAAATCTCCTGAGGTTCAAAGGCACTTGATTTTCCAGAAACTGAAAGAGGCCAGTGTGACTGGACAAAGGCCAGTGTCAGGGAAGGTGGCCGTGAAAGGTTGAGAGAGGTCAGCAGCAGCTGAAGCATACGCAGTCTTGATACGGCATAATTCAGAAAATAATTTCATTCTCAGGGCACAGGGAAGACAGGAGTATTTTAAAGCAGAGTAGTGAGATAATCTGATTTATGTTAATAATAGCTGATGCTATATAGCACTTAAATTCTAGGCATCATTTTAAGTGCTTTACAAATATCTACTGCATTCATCATCCTATGAGGTAGTACATCATTTTCCTATTGCTGCTGTAACATGTTACCATACATTTCGTGGCTTAAAACAACACAGTTTCTTATTTTCTGGTTTTAGGAAAATCAGAAATCACTTTCACTCAGCTAAAATCAAAATGTCAACAGGGCTGTGTTCCTTCTGGAGGCTCCAGGAGATAACTCATTTTCTTGCCTTTTTCTATTTCTGGAGCTGCCTACATTCCTTGGCTCATGGACCAGCATCACTCTGATGGCTGCATCTGTCCTCATATCTACTTCTTTAACTCTGACAGTCCTGTCTCCTTCTTAGAAGAGCCCTTGTGATGACAGTGGAACCACCTAGCTAATCCAAGATAATCTTCCCGTGTCAAGATCCTTAACCACATCTCTAAAGTCCCTTTTTTCATATAAGGAAACATATTCACAGGTACCAGGGATTGGGGACATCATCATGGGATCATTATTCTTTCTACCGCAGGTCTTCACTATTATTTTCTGTGTAGTAATTTGTTCAAGGTCGGTCATATAGGCAGTGACAGCACTGGGATTTAAACCCAGAACTCTGATTCCAGAGAGCTCATCTTCAACCTCTGGGCTCCCCTAGATTTTTACAAATGTGTAATTATTTCTTTTCCATTGGCATTGACCTCATTGAACTCTGCATTATAGTTTGCTTAATATATTAAGCATGAATGTATATTAAGAGTTCATGAATGATTCTCCTGTATGCTTGTGGGTGAAGCTCAGTACATTTGGCTCCTTTTATGCTTGTGGTTTAAAATCTTTAGAATTTCTTCATCTGGTGTAACTAAAACTTTCACCCATCGAACAACTATCAATTTCCCCAACCGCACAGCCCCTGGCAACCTCCATTGTATTCTGTGTTTCTATGAGTTCAACTATTATCGATACCTCATGTAAATCAAATCATGCAGTATTTGGCCTTTTGGGATGGGTTTATGTTATTTAGTATAATGTCATCCAGGTTCATTCATGTTGTTGCAAATGGCAGTATTCTTTTTTTAAACACTGAATAAATATACATACACATACATATATGTATATAGACATGTGTAATTTTCCTCGTCTCTTCGTCTGTTGATGGACACTGGGTTGTTTTCGTATCTTGGCTACTGTGAATAATGCTTCAGTGAACATGGAGTGCAGCTATTTCTGTGAGACCCTGATTTCCATTTTTAAAAATATATACCTAGAAGTGCAGTTGCTGAATAACATGGTTGTTCTATTTTTAATTTTCTGAGGACTCTCCAGACTGTTTCCCATAACTACTATACCGTTTTATATTTCAACCAGCAGTGTACAAACAAAAGTTTCCATTTATTCACATACTCACCAATACTTAACGTTTTAGGTTTTTTTTTTTTTTGATAACAGCCATTCTAAAAGGTGTGTGGTTTATTCTTTTCTGTGTTTTTATAAATGTCCTCCTTGCTGTTAATATTGGTATCTTTCATCTTTCCAAAAATTTGCCTGTTTCATGAGAAATATAAGTGATAAATTTCTGCCTGATATTATAGGAAAGGAAATTTGACATTTGTATCAATAGCTCTTCGTTATAAACTGAATATCCTAATGTATTTATCTTATTACAAATGAGTATAATGAGGAAAGACCATGATACTTCTTTGTCTTTAGGTCATTTTAACTGTCTGAGGCTACATGCTGATTAATAGTTTCTGTTTCAGAGGGTTTAACTTTTCGGAGGACTTAATGGAGTGAAAATTACGTAAAATCGTTATACAAAATAAGAGGTACACATACTAAACACCTATATGAAAATATATCCTAAGTATAATTTGACTGGTAAACCCTGAACATATTAAAGAATTGCAGTTCTGAGGTTTGTAGTTTCTTTAAGCATAGGTATTTAAATGATCAGTTAACTAGAAAATGCAGCCTACAGTGTACTTTAAGTGTTAATATCTGAATTTATATGCCTTTAATTAATTGCTATTGGTGCAATGGTTTTGTCTTTCTGGAAAAATTGCCTCAATTTTTTTCTTATTTGTAGTTTAGCCTATTACAATTATGTTCAAAACAGAGACTGCTTTTTATCATTTTGAAGGAGTAAATATTAGAACCAACAAATATATCTCCTCATTAATACACAATGTCTTATAGCACATCTGAGCAAGGCTTTGCATTTTAAATTGTTGATTAGAACTCTTATAATTTGCATGCATATTAAAATGTACTCTGAAAATAAGAATATTCTGGAAAATGTTGATCATACAGCTTGGAATTTGTCTTGCAATTACGTAAAATAGTTTAAAACTTGACTGAGATCTTGGTAAAATAGAGGTTGATAGAAGATGATATAAGCTTATTCTTCTAACTATATTTCTGTTTATTTAATTAGCATTTCCTTACAAGTGCTGAAGGCCACACTAAGATAACAAGTTAAGCCAATTGTCTGGTCTACTTCTAAGATATGAGGTGAGGTTTGGGGGTTTCCTGCAAATGTGGTTTTCATCTTGTAAATTCTTGCTCTGACTTACTCACATCTCAGTGGTTTTTGATGTTGTGGCACAAGCAGGGACTTCGAGTCTAGAGAACTTGGTTTCAGAATCAGCCTAGCCTTAAATATGACCTTGGGCCAGTCACTTGGCATCTTGGGTAACAAGTTCACTAAGTTACAAACTGCAAGAACTGGACTGGTGATACCGAGTGTCTCTTCTCACACAAAGGTTCCATACTTTATCAGTGATATGATTTTCCAGGCATTTATTATGTAATGGCACACTAACTCAAGGTCACCATGGTTCAAGGAATGGCCGGCACACTAGCCAGTCTTACTGAGGTTCTCAGGGTTTGAGAATCCTCAGCTCAGTCACTGAAGTCCTGCCTCTTTCCATCTGAGGCCCTGTCTTTTTTTGGTTTTCTCTGAAATATGTCTTCTCAGATCCTCTCTGGTTCACTTCCAAACTATATTTAAGCTTGTGCTCCCAAACTTTTCTGGCCACCAAATACACTAGTTTTTCCCTCCTGATTCTTCATTTCTCCAGGGTGTATAAAGTGGAATAAATACGAAAATCTCTACCTCTCCTGTGTGTACATCTATGTGTGTCCCCAGTGTTGTCTGTTCTACTGAAACACTTTTAGTTACTCTTATTCATTTTTCCTTTTGTGTTTTTCTGTTTTTAAATTATTATGTGTGGGTCGTTTCTCTCTTCTCTCTTTCTATTTGTTTTCTATCCATCTGTATTAGCCAGTAATCAAAATCAGATGTCTTACCCTTTATAAATTAGCACGTTTGAGCTGCTACTTCTCTAGACAAGATACAATTGTGTGCTGACTTGCATATTCAAGGATATAAAAAGGGCCTGTCCTTACTCATCTCTACACCTCAGTGATCATTACGGGTTTTTGCTGTTGAAATGATTCCAGGTTGGGAATAAGAGCATGAGTGGTCAAGTTATTTACATTTTCTTAATAAATACCTATGTAAACATCTTTTTTTGAAAGAAAGAAAGAAAAAGAGAGAAAAGAAGAAAGAAAGAGTGAAAGAAAGAAAAAAAAAGAATGTAAGAGAGAAAGAAATAGGAAGAGAAAGAGGGAGAGAGAACGGGATTCTTGTTCTATTTCCCAGGCTAGAATGCAGTCTAAAAATGGTTATTAAAAACCTCTTTTATGCCAATAATTGTGCTTAACAATGGAGACAGGAAGGAATAAGAGATGAAAATAACAAACAAGCAGCCAACCAATATTTTATTTAAAGCTGTGAAATGCTATGCAACTGCTGAGGAGTGATTTACTTCCAATTATGTGGTCACTTTTAAAATAGATGTAATGTGATACTGAGAAAAATGTATGTTTTGTGGATTTGGGGTGGAGAGTTCTGTAAATATTTGTTAAGTTTACTTGTTCCAGGTCTGAGTTCA
>CAUYLG010008524.1:0-26347 GCA_963573385.1 Cacajao melanocephalus | reverse complement strand
CTGCTTGCAAACTAGATGTTTGCAAACATAGTTTTGTTGTCAAATTTCACAAAATCTCTTCTGTTAGAGGAGTCCATTAGACTTCTCTAATTTCACTCTTCAGGTGATGCAGAAGTCTCTACTGCAGACTACCTGCGTGCGCGCGCGCATGCACACACACACACACAGTTTTGCTAGAACAGGTTGGAACTGTCCTTGCAAAAACTGAGCTGAGATGCACCAGCAAATCCACTGTGTCCACCCTCCTCTCTATGGGATCAGCACCAGCTCTGGGGCCCAGGATTGCTTGGCTCATTGAAGAATCCTACCATGCAGATATGACCAAAATGGTACTTGACATTGCATGTAGTAGGGAAAAATAAAGACGAATATGAAACCTATTGGCTGATCTTTTTTGTCCTCTAATTCCCATCTCATTGGACTAAAATGAACCAAAGTACCATCTGGTACAGGAAAATGAAGTTACCCTGCGTCTGTCAGACCCTAAAACGCACCTGACTGGGTTTACCGACTTGGGGCTAGATGGATGGTTGCTCCATCATTTGAGAAGAGAATAAAACTGTAGCTCCCAATACAGAGATATGGTTAAAGAACTACAAATAAACTCCTCAGATTAGGCAAGGAGTTGTATGTCAATCTAGGATTAATGAGAAATGGCCGTGCAACAGCTAGGCACCAGCCATCTTCCCCAAACCCCACCCCCATCAGCACTGGAAGCCACACAGTTGCTTGAGTCCAAAGGATATGGAAAGAGCATGAGCTTTGGGGCCAGGCCTGACTTCAAATCCTGGCTCTTTCACTAAGAACCGTGTAACTCAGGATCTCTGACCCTCAGCGATCTCAGCTCACTGCAACCTCTGCCTCCTGGGTTCAAGCAATTCTCCCAGGTACAAGCAAATTCTCCTGTCTCAGCCTCCCGAGTAGCTGGGACTACAGGCACATGCCACCATGCCTGACTTAGTAGAGACAGGGTTTTGCCATATTGGTCAGGTTGATCTCGAACTCTTGATCTCAAGCGATCTCTACCTGCCTTGGCCTCCCAAAGTGCTGGAATTAGAGGCGTGAGCCACTGCACCCGACCAGCTTTCTTATCTGTAAAATGGGGATAGTAATGCCTTCCTCATTGACATCAACAAGGCTGGGCTTGGTGACTCACATCTGCAATCCCACCACTTTGGAGGCCAAGGCAGGTGGATCACTTGAGGTTATGAGTTCGAGACTCGCCTGGTCAACGTGGTGAAACCCCGTCTCTACTAAAAATACAAAAATTAGCTGGGTGTGTTTGTGGGTGCCTGTAATCCCAGCTACTCAGGAGGCTGAGGCAGGGACAATCACTTGAACTCAGGAGGCGGAGGTTGCAGTGAGCCAAGATTGCACCACTGCGCTCCAGCCTCAGAAAAAAAAAAAAAGAGTAAGTGAAACAGGATATTTCAAAAGCATTAAGTGTTCAGAGTGTCGGCAGCCTGTCATTTGTCAGCATTAGAGATAGCACCTTCTACCCGTCCCATCACTGAACCTACGATAGGGCTCTGCACAAGTAAAGGTCCTACTTCATTGAAATATCCATTGCATTTTGAAGTTGAATGGGGCTCAAAGAGCAGAGAGACTACTTTTCCATGGCTTAGAAAGACAGGATACACATAGGATGACAAGATGCCTGAGCCCCCTTCAGTGAAGAGGAGTACAATTTTATACAGTATTAAAACTCCAGCCAAGATTAGTGGCTCACACCTGTAAACCCAGTACTTTGGGATGCTGAGGTGGGGCCGATCTCCTGAGGTCAAGAGTTCAAGACCAACATGGCAAAACCCCATCTCTACTAAAAATACAAAAAATTAGCCAGGTAAGGTGGTGTGTGCTTGTAATCCCAGCTACTTGGGAGACTGAGGCAGAAGAATCACTTGAATCTGGGAAGTGGAGGTTGCAGTGAGCTGAGATCGTGCTATTGCATTCTAGCCTGGGCAACAGAGCAAGACTCTGTCTCAAAAAAAAACACAAAAAACAAAACAAAAAACACCCACCTCCTTCTTTTGGTTTGCCAACAGACTTTGGCTTCTTGGGCAGAGCCCTCATGAGTAACTTTGCTCAAGAAGCTGAAGTCTGTTGGCAAATGAACCAAAAGGAGGAGTTTCTGGAAGAACTAAAACACTATGGGCAGCCATCAATGAGCAAAGTTTACTGAGATCACATTCAAAACCACCCACAACTCTAAATGCCTCATTAAACTTGAAGGAAGGGCCGGCACAGGGAAAGACACTTTTCTCTTAAAACAGCTCACTGCTCCTCCATTCTAATTAAGCAACAAATAGAATCAGTTCTTCTGTGCATTGGTGGTCTTTACATTGTAGCCCAAGGTAAGGGCTCTGGAGAGTGTAATTATCCCACAGTTAGTCTCCCACTGTTGCCAGGGCTTAAACCTACATACCCTAACATGCCTAGATGTGTGCCACAAGGGACTGGCTGCTTACATGACATGGTCTCAGAGATTCCCTGTGTGAGTTTGTTTTGTGTTGCTATAAAGGAATATTGAACTGGGTAATTTAGAAAGAAAAGAAGTTTATTTGGCTCATGATTCTGCAGGCTGTATATGGATGGCACCAGCATCTGCTTGGCTTCTGGTGAGGCCTCAGGAAGCTTACAATCATGATGGAAAGCATAGAGGAAGCAGGCACATCACACAGTGAGAAGGGGGCAAAAGAGAGAGGTGGGGGGGAGGTGCCAGGCTCCCTTCAACAACCAGCTCTCATGTGAACTAGCAGATCAAGAGCTCACTCATTACCGAGGACAGCACCAAGCCTTTCATGAGGAATCCGCCCCCATGACCCAAACATCTCCCACCAGGCCCCACCTCCAACATTGGGGATCACATTTCAACATGAGATTTGGAGGGGAAAACATCCAAACTATATCAGCCGCACCGGCTAGCCTGCCCTCAAATATCTTCTGCTGCAGTTGTGTTCGGCACAGCCCCAAGAAACCCATGTCACAATGTACCTAGGTTGCCGGAGAGGGATGTGGACCTGCAGTCACTAATCGGCAGCCTTCATACTGCCAGCCTGCCCTAATCAGAAAGGAATTCTATGAGGGAAACAGGACAAAGACACTTTCTGATAAAGGCAGAAGAGCCAAGGAAAGATACTACAAAATGGGCCATTTCCTGGAACCCCCAGGCCTAGCAGGAGATGCTAGATGAAGCTCTGGTCTTCCCGAGTCAGACGGACCTGGGTTCCGATTCTGGCTCTACCACACACCGACCAGCTCTGTGAATACAGAGAAAAGTACTTAACTTCTCTAAGTACAGACATCTGCAAAATGAAGCAATTTTCGGTTGTGTGGTATTGCAAGGATTCAGTGAGATCATACAGGGGAGGTACTAGAACAGTGCCTGGCACCTGACAGATACTTGATAACAATGAGTATCTCTCGCTGTGGGCCAGAAGCATGGGAGCTTCCTCTTTCTTCTAGTCTGTAACTTCTTCAACATGGAAACTTCCCCCAGATCCTTCCAGCCTTGCCTTGGCTCATCTTCCAATGTCAGACCTGGCAACACCTCAGGGCCAATTCCAGCAACTCCGGGCTAAGGTTGAGGCTGGAGGCCACCTCCCCAGTGGCCCTGGCATCACCACCTCAGGCACACGGCAGGATGTTTACATGTTTTCCTTCCTGAGGAGTCTCCAGAAGGACAACTAGGAAGGATATTAATGCAAAAGTCTTTTTAAAAAATTGTATTAGAATCCTGTTGACCTTCATGCTTAATTGCAAGACTTGAATTTACAAGATCAGAAGCAATGATGAGTTGTGAATTTTCTCTTTGACCGTGTGTCGATGTGGAAAGTTCTAATATCAGCAACCTTTATGAAATCCACTAGGAAGACAGATTTTAGAGTAATCAATGTCCTCATGGAGTTTACAGCCTTGGTCGTGGGGAAATGGAAATTAGGCATGAGAAGAGTGAAGAGTGTCTCACAGAGGAAAGTGTTGGGTGGCAAATGGAAAGTGCAGGCTGAGATTGACATGTGCCCTCAAGGGCTTGGAACTGGAGGAAATCCGATTACTGAGGCAAACCATAAATCAGTCAGGATGGAGAAAGTCTGCTTAGAGAGAATGGCTCCGAGGCCGCCAGACATCACCGTAATCTGATTAAAGGTATTTATATCTAAGGAACGAATGTGTCAATCTCAAGAGCAGGTGGATTCCCAGAGCCTAGAAAAAACAAGAATCAGTGAGATGGAAGTGGTGACCACGAAGGCAGTGGCTTCACGGCAGGGTGCCTGCATCCCAGGGATGCCCGAGAGGATCCTACAGGTCACGGGACAAAACAGGACTTGTATTTATATCTTGCTTATCCCTTACAATGTCTCTATATAGGTACGCTTTATACTGTGCAAAATATTTTAGCCCAGTAGAATACACTTTTTAATAATTAAATAGACTCAATGGGTGTTCATGCTCAAATGTTTTGTTTTGCATTTTTCCAGTGGGGCACATGATAAAATTAACCTGGAGACCACTGTAAAACAACTGTTATGGACTAAATTATTTCCCGCACAATGCGTATGTTGACTACCTAACCCCTAGTTCCTCAGAATATGCCTGTATTTAGGGGCAAGGTCTTTAAAGTGGTGACTAGGTTAAAATGATGTCATTAGGGTTGGCGTTAATCCAATATGCCTGGCGTCCATGTAAGAGGAGGAGATTAGTGCACAGACACACAGGAAGACCCTATAAGGATGCAGGGAGGAGATGGCTACCCACAAGCCACGGAGAGAGGCCTCAGGAGAAACCAGTGCCACTGACCACTTCATCTGGGACTTTCGGCCTCCAGCACTGTGCGAAGGTAAGTATCTGTGACTTAAGCCACCCCATCTGTGGTGCTTCCTTATAGCAGCCCTGGCAATCCTACACAGCAGCCCTCACCAGGATGCTCCCATCTGAATCCAGTCCTTACCTTCTTATTTCACCCAGGGGTTCTCCAGCTCCCAGCCTCACTGTTCCCTCTCCCGTACGGTGGAGTCCATCATAAGCTGCAGGGACTACATCAGGAAACGCCTCCCCAGCCTGGTCCCAACCTCCCCCGCCCAGGCTTCTGCGTCCCTGCCGTCAGCATCCTGTCTTCACACTTGCCTGTAGAGACTCTTGTTCTAACCCCTACCAGGACAGCACCATCACTGGGTCAATCACTTGTCCAGTGTGACTAAGTAACTCTATGCCCAAGTCAAGCACAATTTCAAAATCTGCCCCTAATCATTCAATCTAGAGCCTTAGTAAACAGGCACTCCCAATAGCTGCCAAATGATTCTAAGACATTTTTGACCAATTCTCCCTCTTCTAGAAAGGGTATCTGCCAGTAGTGTGAAAGAAATTGAGTTTTAATGGAAATTCCTTGTTGCTACCATAATGTCTTTCTTTCACCTGAGCCTCTTGGCTGGAGTTAACTTGTCATGCTACTGGAGCCCAAATTTTATAATTCCTTGGTTGTTGTGTAATCAAAAACTTTCAAGTGGTACAAATCATGCTCTAAATCAGGGCTAAGGTTTGAAAAATAAACCATTTCAAAGGAGTTCTAAGCCTTACCATCCTATACAAACCTTTACTCTTAGTGTAATTGGTTACATGAGTCTGTGCAGTATTTCTTTGGGAGTTGACATGCACGGTATTAAACTCTTTGGCAAAAATGGAGGATGAAGTATTTTGGTTCAAATTGGGATTGCTAAGCAAAACTTGGAAAGTAAGAGCTTCTTCCTGCGAGGAGGTGTTGCTCTCATGAGGGGCAGCAGATGCCATCGTGAAGAGCGCTTACTGGCTGAGCTTGTGTGTGGTGTTAGGCAAGATATTCAAGCTCTCTAGCTTCAGTTACCCCATTAATAAAATCAGATTAAAAACAAGTTTCCTCACCTGGTTGCTGGAAGATTGAAGGAGGTACTATCTGGAAGCATTGTGTTTGGTACATAGATAAAGCTCAGGAATAATTTTTTTAAATGTAAAGTTGCATGACATAGACTCATAAACATTTCATCTATTTCATAAATATCCTGTGACAAAGTGAGGGGTTACAAAATAATGAAAGGAGACAATCACAGATGGTTTTTCACTGATATGAAAACAGTGGATTTTTTTTCCATCACAGAATTATGAGTTGATCAGAGGAAAGAATGGTGAAGATTTTAGCAAAGAGTAACCCAAATGTCTGAATAAAATTTACAAAAACAATTGATTTTCTTCCTGAGGACTGGAAGTGGCATGGACAGTTGGGCAATAAAAGAACAGCAGCAATTTTCTGCTCCATTTCTACAACAACAACAAAAACACGACGGCAGAAAACAACACCAAATGGAACCCTTCCTTCCTTGGGGATAGAAAGACGCATCCCTCTTCTTTAAGAACCGTAACCACAGATTGCAGCAAGATGCTACAGGGAAAAGCTTGGTTGGGTTGAGCCAACTGTATGTGGCAAATGATTAGAAAGATGCTTGCCCTCTGGGAGAGCAGAGGGCCAGTCACCAGGAGGAGCCAGAGGAACAAAGGGCTCTCGTTCACGTTGGCAATGCTGGCGGGACGTGCGTTTTCCTCAGCACACTGGCAAGCTCCCCGGAAAGGGAAGATTAATACAAGCAAGGAATATGAACTCTCTCCAGCAAACTGTGTTCATTGTCAGCCTGGGGAGAGTGCTGAGGACGAATGGATGGTCATTGATCGTGGACTAGGAGGACCTGAATGAGTTTCTTTCCCTGCTTCCCAACTCCTCCCACCTTGATTTAACTCACACAGAGAAAATCTCATTTGTCCAATGTCCCTGGGCAAGAGCTAGTCCCTGTGAATTCATTTTACCGAAAACTGAGCTGATCTGTCTGAATTTCAGATGTACGCTTAATTAAGATTTAACTTTTTGGTAGAAACCTTTTAAAAATTAACCTCAGGGCTCTCTGCCCTCTGGATGTATAAGAAACTTTACTGAGATGGCGCAGGAGGGAGCCCCGAGCACAGAGTGCACACTTGGGTGCTCAGGACACCCCGAGCTCTTGCTTTGCTCATTTATTTCTCTTTATGAATCCAGGTTGTCAATGCGAATGTCACTAATGCAATGATACCTTCATAGAGGTGGACAGGGTGGGAGGCAAGCCTGAGGAGGGACAGAGGGCTGTGCTTCTCCAGTAGTCTCGTCTTTGATGTCCATCGCTCCTGCCCTGCACCAGGACGCTGGTGTTGGTCATTTCTGAGCCCTCTCGTCCCGCCTACTCCTGCTTATCCAGACTCATGGCTTCCAATGCCATCTATATGTCCATGTCTTCCCTCAACAACAGACTTGTTTATACATCTGCCTGCTAGGAAGCTCCATGAGGATGTTGAATCACTAGCTCAAGCAAAACAGCCCCAGACTCAGCCTTGCTCCAATTCCCCAGACCTCTTCCTCCCACTCTGCCCTATCCTAGCAAGGACAGCTCCGTCCTTCCAGTTGCTCAGACCCAACAACTTGAAATCATCCTTTTTACAGCTTCCTTTCCTCACTCCCAACCTCCAGGCCCTCACTAAATCCTGTAAACTCCACCTGCAAAATACAGTCTACAGAGGCTGACTGCTTCTCACCTCTGCTGCTGCTCCCACTTTGGGCCACAGCTCTACTGCTCTTTCTGGGATTACTGCCAAGATTCCCACCTGGCCTTTCAGATTCTGGCCTTGTCTCCTTGTTCTCAACACAAAAATCAGAGTCATCCTTCTAATCATGTCACTCTGCAAAGTCAAACTCCTGTTAGTCCGAGGCCTGCAAGGCCTGTGGGATCTGGGTCCTCATTCCTTCTCTGTCCTCATCTCCTCAGACTCTTCCCCAGCACTCAGTCAGCTTCATTCACCGCCTGAGTCAGCCCCTTGCTGTTCCTACTCAGGGTATCTGCACTTGCTCCTTCTCTACCCGCAACGCCGTTCACCTAAATATGCATGTGACTCCTCCCCCGGCTTCAGGTCCTTACTCAAACATCACTTTCAAGTGAGGCCTTACCTGACTGCCTTCTTTCTTTTCTTTTCTTCTTTTCTTTTTCCTTTTTTTTTTTTTTGAGATGGAGTTTTGCTCTGTCGCCCAGGCTGGAGTACAGTGGCCCAATCTTGGCTCACTGCAACCTCTGCCTCCCGGGTTCAATCGATTTTCCTGCCTCAGCCTCCTGAGTAGTTAGGATTACAGGCATGCGCCACCACACCCAGCTAATTTTTGTATTTTTAGTAGGAACGGGGTTTCACCATGTTGGTCAGGCTGGTCTCGAATCCCTGACCTCAGATGATCTGCCTGCCTCAGCCTCCCAAAGTGCTGGGATTACAGTCGTAAACCACTGTGCCTAGCCTACCTGTCTACTTTCTTTAAACATTGATATGGTTTGTCTGTGTTCCCACCCCAATCTCATCTTGGATTCCCATGTGTTGTGGGAGGGACCCGGTGGGAGGTAATTGAATCATGGGAGGCAGGTCTTTCTCGTGCTGTTCTCGCGATAGTGAATACGTCTCATGAGAACTGACGGTTTTATAAGAAGGAGTTTCCCTGCCCAATCTCTCTTTGCCTGCCGCCATCCACATAAGATGTGACTTGCTCCTCCTTGCTTTCTGTCATGATTATGAGGCCTCCCCAGCCATGCGGAACAGAGTCCATTAAACCTCTTTCTTTTATAAATTGCCCAGTCTGGGTATGTCTTTATCAGCAGCATGAAAACGGACTAATACAAACATCCTCCCACACCTACCCAATGCCCTCTTTCTCTCCTTATTCTATTTTAACATATTCTATTATATTACCCTATGTAAGATACCCCATGTATATCTTTTTTATTGTCTGCCTTTGCCGATGAAAATGTAAGCACCATGAGTACAGGGAGTTTCTTTCTTTTTTCTTTTTTTGGAGATGGAGTCTCACACTATTGCCCAGGTTGGAGTGAGGTGGCACTATCTTGGCTCACTGCAACCTCCATCTCCTGGATTCAAGTGATTCTCCTGCCTCAGCCTCCCTAGTAGCTGGAATTACAGGTGTGTGCCACCAGCCTGGCTAATTTTTGTATTTTTACTAGAGATGGGGTTTCACCATGTTGGCCAGACGGGTCTCAAACTCCTGACCTTAAATGATCCACCTGCCTCAGCTTCCCGAAGTTCTGGAATTATAGGCATGAGCCACCACACCTGGCCAGTTTTTTTTAATGTTGTTTACTATTATATCACCAGACCCCAAAACAATGCATGCACATAATAGGTCATCAATAAATATTTGTCAAATGAAGAATGTTTTGTTACTACAGTCATTCACCCTGCATCTAGAAATACAGGGTAGTGATTAGAAACATGGATTTTAAAGTCACACAAATATAGATTCCAAAACCTGCTGTAACCCCATTTTAGCTGTGTGACCTTGGGCGAGGTATTAAACATCACCGAGTATAGTTTTGTCATTGTTAAAATAGGTACAACGATGTACAAAAAAGGAACTAAAGCACTGAGCACAGAACCTGGCCAGCTGTATCATTCAGCGCCTCTGAACTTTTGGGTGGTGTCTCCACTTCGACCGCCTCATTGCAGGTTTCCATCATCTGTTGCCTGTTGACCACAAAACTCCCACCTCATCCCTCTCACTCCAGTCTTCCACATAACCCGGTGTCTTCTACACACTAGGGCCTGAGTGATCCTCTGAACATAAAACTGATTGATAATAGATATCCAAATGGACTGATAATTGACCAGTTAATCATTGACAATCGACAAATTCCTCCAAAAAAGCAACAAGAAAACTGGCAAAAATTGTCAAAGTCAACTTTTCTAGAACCCTGAAAGTTAACCACCAAAAGCTTGGAATAATCTGGGAAGCTTTTATTTAATTAAAGTGGCTGAGTCTTGGTATGAACAGCAAGCTTTGTGGTGTTTCAACCTCCCCTATTCCTATCCGTCACGTGGTGGTTCCCTAGAAAACTGTCTAACAATAAGTAAGACAGCAGTCTGGTAGCCATCAAAGAGAGATCAATGGAGTCCGGGGCCCTTTAAAGCCTCGTTCCCATGGAATCATCATTATTTAGCCTCTCTAGTAGTTCCCTGGAAGACTCCATTTATTTTTGTTTGACCTGACTTAGAGCTCACCTAGTGCAAAGGCTTTTCTCCAGGGGTGTTTGTCAAAAAAAAAAAAAAAAATTAGAGACCGTTGTTTAACTTTCTGGCTGGGTGCTTTGTGGCTGCCTAAGGCTGTGGATAACAGTTGGGCAGACAATAAGCTGATCAAAAACCATAAAAGGAAAATCTGGGAATGAGCTCTCCATAGGGTCTTTGACAAGCTTCACCTCCTTCCTGGGCATCTAGAAGGCCACGGGCATGTGTAAGACTCTGCATGTGTCCAGGGCCATGGTCAGAAAAGACCTGAGAAGGCCCAAAGAGCTCACTTCTTGCTGATCTTGGGGCTCTGTAAAACCAGAAAGCGAAAGCTAAGGCACAGCTTGAACTGCCTGGCTGAGTGTCGAGGGAGTGCCCAACATGCACACAGAGCAGCCTTCCAAGGACTAGGAGATTCACTGGTCACTGGTGTTCAAGGACACCTCTGTCCATTTATTCACTGACTGCTGAGTTCACTGAGCATATAGCTCAGTGGCTAAACATGATAAAGAATATAGACTTTACAGAATTATTTAGAAATATCACTAAGTAAAATAATAACAACAGACAGCAATGGCAAGCCCAGGGCGGAGCAGAATCTGACTTCCAGATAGCCTATCCGGGAACTTCTTGCCCTCCATAGTCAAAAATTGTGTGAGCCAATTCCCATAATAAATTTTAAAATGCTTTGAGATGAATGAAAATGAAAACACAACATAGCAACACTCAAGCAATCAAGGATGCAACTAAATCAGTGCTTATAGGGAATTTTGTAGCTGTCAACATATTTTTAAGAAAGAAAGAAAGGTTTCGTATCAATAATCTAACATTCCATTCTAAGAAATTAGAAAAAGAAAAACAAACTCAACCCAAAAATAAGCAGCAGGAAGAAAATAAAGATTAGAAAGAAAATAAATAAAATGGAGAATTTTTAAAATAGAGAAAAATTGATAAAAACCAATCATTGAAATCACAAAACATTTAACTAAACTGACAAAAAAGAAGAGAGAGAGAGAGATGACTCAAATTACTAAAATCAGGTATGGAGAAAGGGCATTATTTGCAAAAATAGAAATTGAAGGATGTATTACAAACAGTGAGATGACAATAGATTAGATAACCTAGATGAAATGGACAAATTTATAGAAACACACTAACTACTGAAACTCAGAAAGACAAAAATCTGAATATATGTATAACAAGAAAGATGTTGAATTTGTCATCAAAAAATTTCCCACAAAATAAAAGCCCATGACCAGATGGCTTCACTGATGAATTCTACCAAACATTTAATGAAGAATTAACATCAATCCTTCACAGATTCTTCCAAAATATAGACGAGGAGGGAACGTTTCCCAGAAGCTGTCTCAGAGGCTGCCTGTCAAAATACCCTTAGAATAAAGTGTAAATCCTCCACACAGTATTGCCAGTTTTTTATAATCTGGCCCCTGCACCACCCCCACTGTTGTGCGTGCGGCGCTCTAAACTTCCTCTGTCGTTTCTAAGACTATAGTACGCTCTTCTCACCTCCTCGCCTTCATACCCACCATTACTTCTGCCTGGTATGGCCTCTCTGCCTCCCCTTCTCTTACTGATTGCTGTCCATCTTTTGAGACAGCTGCTCTGCAGGAAAGTTTCCTGCACCCCTCTTAACTGTGTGAGGTGTCTCTCCTGAGGGCACCCACATCACTGCCTATGCTCCTTCATCACTTCTGACTCTGGAAAAAAATATGCCCATGCATTTATCTGCCTCTCTTCTCAGTCCTGGAAAACAGGAACAGTGATTCCAATGGCTTGCAGGGTGCTTTCACTAGCAGGGCACGTCAACCTTTGCTGAATAAACGACCTCAAGATAAGGTAAGGCATTCCTAAATTACTGCTGTTTATGGGGCTAATTTTGATAATTTTATCCTAGTCCCAACAAGGACTCTCCTTTTGTAGAGACAGCATTCACAACAAAATGGATCTTTCTCAAGACTAAAATAAAAGAGCAGTTACAGGTTCAGACCTGCTCACAGAGTGAAATAGACACGGCCAGTCTGTGCCTGTCTGAGTACAGGAGCTGCATTCTCTGTGAATGCCGTGGTCACCTCTTGGGATGCAGCCCACCAGCAGCAGCCATGCCTGGGGCCACAGTGCTGTGTGCGTGCTGGAGATGCCAGGAGGTGAGGTGGGAGGCACGGGAGGCGGGAGACACTGGCCTGGTCCCTAAGAAGCTCAAGCGTCTAGTGAGGAGAAATGGGCTGGAAAGTAGAAAAAGGCAATGTTGCTTCCAGGAAATTTCAAATAAAAGTCAAGGAAGTGAGGCCAGCAGTCACTGCTCTAAGGTGTGGGGTCTGTGCTCAAGGTGGCCAAGGAGCTCCAGGAAGGCAAGACTTTAGGGGGAGGAGAAACTGGGAAAGGCTTGGAGGTCAGAACAAATGCAATGTGTTGGAGAGTAATGAGAAGGGGTGTGGGAGAGACAGAGGAGGCGAATTTGGGAGGGTTTTAAATACTTTGCTAATGAATTTAATTTTTTGCCTGTTTAATTAATTTAAAGCTGCCAATGAATTTAACTTTTCAATATGGGAGCCACTGAATATTTTTGGGCCAAGGAGAAAGTGACATGTATGCCAAGCAGTGTTTGATGAAGATGAAGCAGGCAGGAGTCTGTAAGTGGTGGTTAGAGAGTCGAGGGAGGGGGCCCAGCAGTCTAGACTCCAGGCAGCTTGGCCCTAACGAGAAAGGAGCCAGCAGGAGGAGACTATAAGGACAAGTAACTTGTCCTGGTCCTGCAGCCACCAGGTGGCAGCGAAGCTGGGACACGAGCCCAGGGGTCTGACTCCAGCAACCTTGCCCTTTGCTGCTAGGCACACCTGCATGGCAACCACCTGGCTGTGCCCTTAAAATAGCCATGAGCTGCTTAAGGCTTCAATAGCTACATATATGCATTTCTAGAAAGTGACAAGAGTGCTATTAATTATGCTAATGAAGGGTCATTATGTATTTAAGTACAACACTAGTCTCTAACAAACACTAAAGGGGTGGAATTGGTCTTCTTGCCTTTCCATGGACCCCACAGTTGCTTAAGACAGTCTTCTGCCACACTAGATACTTCGTAAATGTCCAATGAGTTGAAAAGTCCAGTGGCCAGCGGAAGTCACTCGGAACGGCTTGGAGGTCACTAGAGTGAGGTGGTCTGAGTCCAGACACATTCATGTGTCATTTTTGTAGGTTTCCATTTGGAGGCTGCATGACATTCACAACACCCTCTGTCCTCTTTCACCGACAGGCTACAGGGGGTCTCTTCACAGACCTGTTTCCTGAGGGACAGAGGTGGGGCCCAAGTGACAACTTAAAAAAATGGTTCAATTGCAAAGTGGCACATTTTTGCTTGAGTGCAGTAACTTTTTAAAAGTGGAATATACTGTCTAAACCTGGCGCTGTAGTCTTGCAGGGCCAAAAGACTCTCAGGGTCCCTGCCTAACAACTAAGAAGGCTGTCGTGTTAGTCTGTATTGCCTCACTGTAAGGTGGCATTCCGAATAGAGGGACTTAAAACAGTATTTCACAAGAAAATGCAATTCTATTATAGCCCAAATTTTAAAAGCTTTTGACTTTGTCTTTCTTCCCCTCTTGTAACTAATAGCTTAGTTTGAGCATGAAAATAAACTGGGGGGAAGAATGGCCTCCTTTGTTTGCTCATGTTTTTTCCTTTTACTCTCTATTGTGAAATGCGATTCGTTAATAGATAGTGTTTAATGTTCTGTGTTAACTTCCCTGAAGGCTCTGTTGAGCACGACAAATGTGTGGATCATTACTTCTCAGTTCTCCTTGAGAAGATAAAACAATAATACATTGAAGTTTGTATTTTAACCCAGTTTTTCTGTGTAAGGCCTTTCATTTTTGGTGTTGTTGACAAACATACGTGTCCCATTTTCCAAGCGGATGCTGCCCTTCCCTTTAGGACATCATTGTGGCTGGGCATAGTCTGGCTTCTCAGGGCATTCTCCATCGGCTTTACCGAGGGAACGGGAGCCTTGGCATCAAGGCAGTGCCATTGCGTGCTCACTTCTGACTCTGAGGACTACAGAGCAGTCGGGCGTCCTTTACAGTTTAGGAAGCAAGGGCTGCTGCTTTTGAATCAGATACCCTCTCTCTAAATGAACCTCTTAGAATGCGCCCGGGACTGCAAATGCGCTTCCTGTCTCCGCAACATGTCATGGAAAGTTTTGAGCTGTGAAACAGCCTGTCCTTTTATCTTCAAAGCTTGAAAGCTCTTGGATCTAAGAAGGAAATCATTTATTTGTGTTGAAAAAGACAATTTGGTTTTAGGATGATTAAACACAGAGTCAACAAAAAATGAAAACCAAACGACTTTTAGCCAAATAAGAAACTCACGTGTTTATAAATCTGCTGCTCTTAACTCATTAATGTCATCCAAAAACCAGGCATCCTACTGTTGGAAACTGCGATACTGAAGCACAAAATAAAATGGGTGGGGTGCGCGGAACCGAGAATCTGCCAAGCAGAAGAGTCTGTGCTCCAATCGCCTTATTAGGAGCTCCAAAAAGCAGGCAGAAAAAACAGAGTTTGAAATAGAACTACTGACCATGGGACAGTAACAAGGTGGTCCAAAGTTATCCTGTACACCCAAGTGCACACACCCCCCGGGAACCTATGAATGCTTGCAAAGGTTACTTGCTCACTAGGCCAGCAGGCTTTCCGTCAATCACCACGTCACTGAATTGCAGGTTCTTCCGAATCCAATTAAGAAGAGTAAGGTCTGGTAGAAAGAAAGTGACTTTTCATTCCAAAGCTAGCTTAGGGGAAGAAGTACAGGCTTCCTGCCTTAAGGGTACCACTTCACTTTTGAGGCAGAAAGTGGGCAATTTTGGCTGGGCGCAGTGGCTCGCCCCTGTAATCTCAGCTTCTGGGCGGATCGTCTGAGTTCAGGAGTTTGCGACCAGCCTGACCAACATGGGGAAACCCCGTCACTACTAAAAATACAAAAAATAGCTGGGCGTGGTGGTGGGCGCCTGGAATCCCAGCTACTCTGGAGTCTGAAGCACAAAAATTGCTTGAACCTGGGAGGCAGAGGTTGCAGTGAACCGAGACTGTGCCACTGCACTCCAGCCTGGGAGACAGAGTGAGACTCTGTCTCAAAAAAAAAAAAAGTGGGCAATTTTAAAAGTGGGGGGCTACACAGTGGTGGAAGTGAGCAGGTGAGTGGGATGTGGTGAGGAGGGGGTCTGTGTACTCTTCAGTGATTATCTACTGGCCAGTTGAATTGGCGTCTTCTTGGGAAGGAATAGGTTGTAAAGGTGGCCGAAAATTCTAGTGTGCATACTTTGGTTTGTAAATGGGCTGTTATCTGTTCAGGCAGCCTCCTGGTGGGTGAGAGTTCTGCTCTGGATCTTCGAAGCACGTAGTTAGATGCACTGCCCTGTAGGGAGCGTCTGGTGAAGAGGAGGTAAGAGGCTATGATTGCATTTCTAAAGGGCTAAGTAGGTAGTGTGGAAAAGTAGAAAACAGAAAAGAAGAGAGATGAAAAAAATAAACTATCTCTTAGAAAAATGGGGGTACTAGGTTACTACCATGGCCTCAAAGGACTCTGATAGATCAGGTCTGATATAGTTATTTAAAACGCTGTTATTATTAGGTGATTAAATGACTGTGTGAGCTTAGTCGAGGTGTCCAGCCCTTGTGAGCCTCAGTTTATTAATTATGAAATAAGTTAAACAATTCCTTTTACACAGGGTTGTGGGTGGGGATTAACGGTAACGGGTGAGCATCGGCACTGTACCTGGAGCAGAGCAGGTGCCTCCTACGCAGTGCTGATTGCTGCGACTTTGTTCTTATTTATAATGAAGGTAGGAAGAAAGGAATTGAACAAAATGAATTTCAGTGGTCTCTTTAAAAGGAATATCCAAGTGCT
Source organism: Cacajao melanocephalus (assembly GCA_963573385.1). Classification (NCBI taxonomy): domain Eukaryota; kingdom Metazoa; phylum Chordata; class Mammalia; order Primates; family Pitheciidae; genus Cacajao; species Cacajao melanocephalus. The sequence continues at coordinate 10,327 of CAUYLG010008524.1, read as the reverse complement.
AAAGTAGTTTTTCTTTAAAATATTTCCTATAGTATCCTATCTTTGTAGATTTTTAAGATTGTGGCTCTGTGTGTGTGTGTGTGTGTGTGTGTGTGTGTATAATAAAACCCGCATATATAGCTATTTTAAAAATCTTCTTAAATGTGTGAAAATTTCACTTTTAAAGAAAAGGATACCTTTAGATAAGACAGTTTGTAATAGAAACCACTGTGTGAAATTATTTCTAGAGAACTGTTTATATAATATGCCACCTTAATCCAGAAAAGGACACAGGCAAAGAAAATTAAAAGTTATAAAAAATAAAAATCGATTTTTAAAGTTTTTCTTTCTAAAGACCAACTACAAAGCAATAAAAATTGGGAGAGTTGTATCTAAAAACCTAAGCCAGCCAGTCACGGTGGCTTAGGCCTCCCAAATCCCAGCACTTGGAGAGGCTGGGGTGGGTGGATCACAAGGTTAGGAATTCGAGACCAGCCTGGCTAGTATGGCAAAACCCCATCTCTACTAAAAATACAAAAATTAGCTGGGTGTGGTGGCATGCACCTATAATCCCAGTTACTCAGGAGGCTGAGGCCGGAGAATTGCTTGAAATCCGGAGGCGGGGGTTGCAGTGAGCCAAGATCAAACCGCTGCACTCTAGCCTAGGTGACAGAGCAAAACTCTGGAAAAAAAAAACAAAACAAAACCCTAAGCCAATATCCCTTTTATGACTGAGCACAAAAAAAATCTAACTAAGAGCTAAGACAAAACAAGAAACATACAGGTTGTACAATTATCGATATTTAATAAAAGGAAGTTCATCAATATATAAGGCCTCCATTTTGAAAGAAACCAGTCATATATAGATCTTTGTATATCAGTGATTTTATATGATTGTTTCTTACATGGATCCTCTTTCAAAGTCAAGGTGCCATGGATTTGTAGGTCTTTGATGGGATTTCCCTAGGGAAACCCCATCTCTACTAAAAATACAAAAAATAGCCGGCATTGTGATGAGCGCCTGGAACCCCAGCTACTCGGGAGGCTGAGGCACAAGAATCACTTGAACCTGGGAGGCGTTCAAGTGATTGCAATACAGCATAGTCTGAGTAGGTAGCTTTTTGGCGATCCAATTGGCATGACGTTAGATGTCTACACACTACATTTAAGGGTGACCCTATGAATGAGGAGAATGTGAACTGAGTTCTTAATGCCTTGGTGGTGTCTATTGCATGCCAAGAATAGCCCAGCTGTGCTCCCTGGTCTTCCAGTGACATCTTCCTCCCTGGTATCTGGCTTTGGCAATTTCCTTGCTGCTCCTCCGTCTGAACTTCTGCTACTGTCTTCCTTGATGCTCTCCAACACAGCTTTCTGAATGGTGAGTCACACCGAGCTTTATTCTTTCACTATTTGGTACTAATGCGGCCCAGCTAGAAAAAGTTTCTATTGTTATTCGCATGTTGCCTGGTCACCCCATTTGGGAGTAGAGTTTAATCAGGAAGTCTAGAGCCACCTCACACCATCCTTTAAACTTGTGCCCCATTTTTTGATAAACATAAGAAGCTCAGCGCACTCATGGGGGATGCATGAAGGATGAGCTTTGCCCGTCCACGACCTCCATCTGCCAAAAGAATCTGTAGAGCTTCTCATTCTGCAGTTTTTATTTTTAAAAATGATAGGTCATTTTTCACTTTGTGAAAATGAAGTTATATAAATTTAAATATTCCTTTTCCAATTTCCAAGCCCTCCTCCCTCAGACTCCAATGCTGGGGAAGGGTATGCACCCTCATCTCCAAGAACCACTTAGAGGAAAGGAAGGTTAGCAGGCCCTTTGGCTCTTTGTTGAAGCTCATCTTCCTCATTGCTGTGTTTATTCATGCAGTACAGGAGTTAGAAAAAGTATGATAACCACAGGTGACTTGCTTGACAGGCAGGTATTCTGGGTGATTGAAAAGAAGGCCCAAAGCTTTGCTGGCAATGATTGCAGGAAGCAAATTTACAAATTTCCTGTGAAAACTGAAGAGCCAATTACATTTTCCTGCCTGGATGAAAGATCATCTCATCTCATCTCCACCCAGGGTGGATTAGAGAACCTGGACACAGGACCAAGGCTTTTGTCAGGAAATGGTTTCCCAAATATGTCCAAGTGCTGAATGCACAGTTGAAACCTCAGGGCTTCCCCCTGTAGAGACGAGACAAGGGCCTAGGAGAGTTTCAGCATGGTTTCTAAAATGTGTGGTTTTGAAGGGCCACATCATGTGACCTGCTAAAATGGGCTGGTCATCAAATATACCTTCAGAAAAGTTAACCTGCCTACTGGAATTTAAACAGCCCACCTGGATGCTGAAGAGAGTTGCCAAAACCAGTAGCATTTAGCAAAATGTATACTGGCTATGAATATGGAGCTATACTTTCTCATTATAACTGGACAGCGGATTTTGTTGTCTCCTGATAAGGTTACCGGCACATGGGAGGAAGACCGTGTCATCACTTGGCACTGCAGAATGTATGCTCATCAGAAGAGAACATCCATTTTTTTCAGTGTTATCAAATCAGAAGTTTAGAAGGATAGCACAATAACATCATCTAGTGTTATGCAGCTTGGAGTTGCTATTTACCTTCTCATCTTCCTCATTGCTGTTTTTACCTTTTTGTGCTTTGTGGTGGTTCTTTTATAAATTCTCCAGAGATGCATGATACACCCTTGTCTAGGCCGTTCTGGGAGAAGCTTTTATGTAGGGAGTCAAAGACGAGTGGCGGATTAATAAGCTGCCAGAGTTTCCATATTGCCAACATTTTCTTAAATAAATGAAGCTGAATGTGCCAATAGTTCATTGTAGAATAATTCTGCCTTAAAGTACCTGCTTTTCATGGCATATATAAAACCAAGAGGTTCAGGCTTGTGGTTTCTAAAGAAGAGAGCTGGTGGTTATTGACAAGAGCCCGAAGGTTCCCCCAAAATCAATGCTAGAGAAACTGCAGGTGTGCAAAAGAAGCAGGCACGGATCTGAAGGTGAACAAGGAATAGTGAGAGAATCCTGGGAAGGCTGAAGGTTGTGCTAACCGACAGGTGAGGGGCAGGTGGGCGGGGCTGTCACTGGCAGAAGGATGGAGTTCAGAATGACACAGACTCCTTACGTACTGGCCCCAAACTACTTTCCCAACGTCATCTCCTGCCACTCTTCCCTAAACACCTTCTAATCTAGCGACACAAAAATCCGAATCCTAGGATGGCCAGGAGCACTGATTCTGTAGATTTGTTCTACCTGCCTGGAATCCTTTGCCGAAGAGGAAGAGGAGAGATTGCTGTGGTTGGTTGGCTCATTGGCCATGGGTGTGAGAGGAGGGGAGTGATGTGAATGCTGTGAATTAACAAGCCTCTACCGGATGCTCCCCCGACACACCATGGTTTGCGTAACTTCATGCCTTTGCAATGCTGTTGTAGCTGACTTGAAGTTTGTTTCACACCATGTCCCCTGATGAAACTCCTACTAATCCTCCAAGACTCAGCTCCATGATACTCTTTCTCAGAAGCATCTCTTATCCCCTTCACAGCCCCAGCTTCTTGCCAGCAAAGTGTCTGCCTTTCTCTGTGTCCTCAGCTGTGGCTCCAGTGGAGATCACACGGTGCTGGTGGCACTTGTGTATGAAGCCATCTCCCCAGATTTGAGCTCCTGGCGGGCAGGGACCATGTTTTACAACCTCTTGAACCCCCTGTGGGAGGGGCAATGCCTGGCATATAGATGTCATTCAATAAATGCTTAATTAATTTAATATAGATGTCTAACTAGTGAATGGATTATAATGGATAATGAAACACTACAGGGGAGCTGTCCAGGACAGTTCTTTGGAATTCCTGCCTTGAGGGAGGGTAAACTTAGCTTCGCTTGGCCTGGCTCATCCTAAAGGCGGGTGGGCCTGACTCGATGGCACACCTCCCTCCAGAAGGTCTGCTTGTTCTCCAGGCTGAGGCTCTCCCCTGAGCGGCCTCCAGCTGCCTTTCCCATGCAGAGCTTGCCTCCCTTGCAATGCTGGCCAGTCTCCTCCTGGACCCAAAAGACAGCCTTGTTCCAGCACAGCCCTGGATCTGTGGAGGGAGGCTGCTGGTTCTTTTGCAGGCAAAATCTGGCCTGTTGACCAGCCAGAGTGAATGATTTTTAGTGCAGCTCTGCACTTTAGGGTCGTGGTGCCATCCAGAGTCAGCCCCGGAGCGTGGGGTACCCCTTGCCCACTCACCCCTCACTGGACCCTTCCCCCTTGCATAGCTCTGTGCTGCCACATCTTTGCTCCAGGTGCTTCCTCTACCTGCAATTCTCCACCCCCTTCCTTGGCAGTCTGCTAGTGAATACCCACTCATCTTTGAAAACTCAGCCCAGCATCATCTTTCTGGGGAAGCCTCTTCGGATCCTCCCTGCATTCTCATCCCCCACCCTTCCCAGCCCCCAGCAAGCACTGACCCCTCCCTCTTCCACGCCCTTCTGTCCTAGTCGCCATCACTCCATAGTGATCCTTGTTGTGGGACACAGTTTGCTGAGATTCCTGCTGTGAGGCCAGGACAATTAGAGACAAAGAGCCAGGTCCTTCCATCATCACAAGAACAGTCCCTGGCCGAAACCTGAGCCACTAGCCCCGGGTGCAGCAGGCAGCACCTGGCACAGCAGTGTTAGGGAGGTGGGCTATGTGGTCCTGCCAAGTGTGGCTGATCAAAGGCCAGTGTCGGCCTGGCAGGTGTGGTGGCTCACGCCTGTAATCCCAGCATTCTGGGAGGCTGAGGTGGACAGACCATGAGGTCAGGAGATCATGACCATCCTGGCTAACAGGATGAAACCCCGTCTCTACTAAAAATACAAAAAAATTAGCCAGGCATAGTGGCACGCTCTGGAGGCTGAAGCAGGAGAATCACCTGAACCCAGGAGGCGGAAGTTGCGGTGAGCCGAGATCACGCCACTGTACTCCAGCCTGGGTGATAGAGCAAGACTCCGTCTCAAAAAAAAAAAAAAGAAGGCCAGTGTATGGGTAAGGATGGGCACACATGTGGACTGGCAGCCAGAGAGGCCAGGCTCTCCAGGTGATGAGGCCACCGGCTGTGACTTTGGGACCTGTCTCAGGAATCTATCTGTTCTCAGTGGTGACATGCAGCTTTGAATCACCTCTTTCTTCCCTCTTCTGTTGGAGAAAGGAAACTAAATCGAAGCACAGTAATATTGCAAAATAAATTAAGTTCTTTCCTGTAAGGAACACAAACATCCTTAGCAGGGTGGAGAGGCTAAGAACGAGAGGCAACAGCTCAACCCTGAGAGACGAGGAGCCCTGTGCTGTGGCGACGAGCCAGCTGCGGACAGACCCACTCGGAAGAGCTCTGGAGTGAAGATCCCCAGTTGACTGACAAAGGAAACTGAGAATTTTAGAAAATGGCACCCAGCCTTTGTAGGCATTTTTTCCGCTAAAAGTTGTTCTTCAAGAGCCATCTGCTTCAGGAGCTAATACTTCAACTCTTTCAGGGAAGACGACGCTCTTCCGGAATTCCCTTCACCTCCATTCAACCTGGTTTTGATGCTAGCCTTTGCTTTCAGGCGGGGTGGCCGTAGCTTGCTAAGCATGGTGCAATAGCATATTGCTACAGGGGACAGAGATGAGCTTTTACAAGCTCCCTTGCCTCTTAAAGATTAACTTAGCAAAACAGTAAACACCTACCACTTATTGTGTGTGAGGTCCTGTTCTAAATATTTTATATAGATTAATTCATTACTCTTCCCAATAGCCTTGTAGAGGAGCCAGGCTTATGATCTAGATTTTATAGATAAGGACCTCAGAGGCAGAGAAAGGCTCGCTAGCTTGCCCTGGGTCACATAGCTAGAGACCAATGAGGCCAGGATTCGAAGTGGGCAGCAGCTGGGCTGCAGAGACCCCTTTAACCAACGTGCAATCCTGCCCTTTGGCACGACGGCCATGCACGTAGTGAGGTGTGCAGGATGCAAAGGATGGTGGCCTTTGCCATAGTGGGGTCATGGACATGCTAAGTGGATTCTTGCAGTGACTGTTCGTGGGTAAGGATGGATGAGGGGAAGAAATGAAGGAGGGAGGTGCTGGAGCATCCAGCGGGGGCTCAGGTCAAAGAGGTTGTTGCCAGGGTGGGTGATAACCAAGAGCAGCCTGGAGCTGGTACAGATGGGTCCAGGCGAATGTCAAGACTCAACACTAGAGAGGCCTACGAGATGAATCCCAAAGGTGAGGTGCTGGACACGTGCAGACGCTGGCGACATGAATGAGGAAGGAGAGACAAGCCCCTATGCAGAGAGGCGTGGTGTGGGGTTGATGCTGCTGCCTGGGCCCACGGGTTCAGGCTGGTGTGAGGAGGAGGCCTGGGTTACGGGGGTCGCAGACAGCAGAAGTTTGAAGTCTGGGCACCACAGTAAAGATGCCACCATAGAAACATGAACGAGGACAGAGTCAGGAGGAGGATGTGGTCAGCAATATTTGAGCTGGATCTCTGAGTTGTCTGGTCCAGGAGCCCAGGATGCAGCCCTTCTCCCTGAAAGGCACAGGGGCAAACCTCCCCGCTGAGGCCACAGCCTGGCTCACTCTGGCCTCACCTGCTGGCCTACCTCACTGGGCTCACCAGGCAAACCCGCCACCACATCATGTCCTGTAAGTTTTAGGTACAGAACAAATGCTAAACTAAAAAGCACAGAAACCATTAGCAACATACTGGAGATCTCATAATGCCACTGTGGAGATTTCCCAAGTAAATAATTTCCTTTCCAACCAAGTATCATCGTCATACAAACACGAGGTTTCCACTTACTCCCGGCCAGTCCCCCTCAGATTTACGTTCCCGTTGTGACATGGGACCTTGCTGCATTTCAATGCATTACTTAATCAAATGGTTCATTGGTTGACCCCGGCAGGTCTTCAAGTTGGGATTATTTATGGATATGGTTTCTTGCATGGGGTCACTGTGGGGCCTAATCTGCATATGTCTCTCAAGAGCTGGGAGGTTATTTGCATAAGAACCCCAGTGTTTCTTGAGAGGACCTATAAAAGGGCCTGCAGAGTAGCTTATGGGCATTTTCTTTACATTTAGGGCACAGGTACCCGAAGGGAGACTCTAGCAAAATCCCAAAGAGCACATGCTGGAAAAGCAAGCCCCACCACACCTCAAGAAGGAGCCAGTCTACACTATCCCTGCCTCCTGGGGCAACTCAGTTGGTATAGACGCCTCACTCCCTGGAGGTCTGTCCTGAAGAGGAGTGTAGACTTGTGAGTCAGACTGCAAGAGCAACTGAGTTCCACTGCAGTTAGTTAACAGCATTCCTAAAGCACATCCTGGGGCAGGTAGGGTGAGAGTCAAGACCAGCCACCGTGATCTTTACTCTCAAAAGCTCTTCAGTCCTGTGAAGAAGGAGAGACACCAACCAGGACAGCGGTTGGTCTTTATGTTACTGTTTGGTGTCTTCCTGGTGGCTTAAGCTTGCTGGCCTTAGGAAATGTCCCTCCTTTTTTTTTTTTTTTTTTTTTTTTTAGAGAGAATCTTACTGTGTCACCCTGGCTGGAGTGCAATGGCGTGGTCTCGGCTCACTGCAACCTCTGACTCCCGGGTTCAAGTGATTCTCCCACCTCAGCCTCCGGAGTAGCTGGAACTACAGATGGGTGCCACCACACCTGAATACTTTTTTTATTTTTAGTAGAGGCGTGGTTTCACTGTGTTGGCCAGGCTGGTCTTGAACTCCTGACCTTGTGATTTGCCCATCTTGGACTCCCAAGGTGCTGGCATTACAGGTGTGAGCTGCCACACCCGACCTGTCCACCTTTGTCTCTAGTAACTTGCTCAGAAGTCTGCTTTATCAGATATGAATACAGCCACTCCTGCCTTTTTTAAAATTAAAGTTTGCATGGTGTATCTTTTTCTATCCCTTTACCTATGTTTTTGTATTTGAAGTGAGTTTCTTGTAGACTGCATACACTGAATCATACTTTTTTAGTCCACTCAGTCAATTTCTGTCTTTTAATTGGTATATTTAGACCATTTGTATCTAAGGTAATTGTTGATGAGTTAGAGTTTAAATCTGCCATTTTATTATTTGTTTTCTGTTGTTTATTTTGTTTCTAATTCCTCTTTTTCTCTTATCTTCCCATGGGTTACATTTTTAGGATTTCATCTGCCATATAGTCATGTGTCACTTAACATTGGGAACATATTCTGATAAATGTGACAGGCAATTTTGTCATTTTGTGAACATCATAAAGTGTACTTACACAAACCTAGGTTAGGTATAGCCTACTACACACCTAGGCTATATGGTATAGCCTATTGCTCAGAGGCTACAAACTTGTACTGCATGGCACTCTACTGAATATTGCAGGCAACCATAACATAATGGTAAGCATTTGTGGATCTAAACATATCAAATATTGAAAAGGTATGGTAAAAATATAGTATGCAAGATTTAAAAAAATGGTATACCTGTATCAGACACCATGATTAGGCTCTATAGGATTGAAAGCTCTGGGTGTCAGTGAGTGAGAGGTGAGTGACCATGAAGGCTAGGACATTACGCTATTGTAGTACGGTACAATTTTTATAAACACTAGGCACAGACTGCACTAAATTTACTTAGAAAAGCCTTCCTTCAACAATATATTAACCTTCGCTTGATAGAACTTTTTAACTTTATCCTTAAATGTTTTTAACTTTTTGACTTCTATAATAATAGCTTAAAACAAACACCCATCATATAACAATATAAAATATTTTCTTTCTAGAGGATATATAGAATAAGATGTAAATCTTATCCTTAAGCTTTATATATATATATATATATATATATATATATATATATATATCCTTTTTATTTTTTAAATGACTGGCAGCGCACTAGGTTTGTTCACACCAGCATCACCACAAATACATGAGTAATGCACCATGCTGTGACATTACAGTGGCTACATCATTACAAGGAAACAGAAAATTTTCAGCTCCATTATAATTTTATGAGCCACCATTGTAGATGTGATCCATCACTGACTGAAACATCATTATGTGGCACATGGCTTGCATTTACAGTGTTTTCAAGCATCTTGTTTTGCACAATTTTCTTAGTGGGTGCTATAGCTATTGCAAGATACACACATAACTTATTGCAGTCTATTGGTATTGAAGTTTACCACTCAACTGAAGAATAGAAACCTTACTTCCATTCTTGTCCTTTTACTTTGCCCACTTTTTAGATATAATTGTCTCAAGTATTTTCTATACCTATACTGAACACCACATTCGATGGTGCTAAAATTTCTGCTTCAACCATCGAATATGATTTAAGGAACTCATGAGAAGTAGGATAGCCTATTTTCTCCTATTTTTATCCACTCTGATATCCCTTCTTTCTTTTTGAAGTTCCAGGGGCCTTCTTCTGTGAGAACTTCCTTTAGTCATTTTTTTTTTTTAGATGCAGTCTTGCTCTGTTGCCCAGGCCGGAGTGCAGTGGCATGATCTCAGCTCACTGCAACCTTCGCCTCCTGGGTTCTTGGAATTCTCCTGCCTCAGCCTCCTGAGTAGCTGGGACTATAGGTGCATGCTGCCACGCCCGGCTAATTTTTTTTTTGTATTTTAGTAAAGACAGGGTTTCACCATGTTGCCCAGGTTGGTCTCGAACTCCTGAGCTCAGGCAGTCTGCCCTCCTCGGCCTCCCAAAGTGCTGGGATTACAGGCATGAGCCACAGCACCCGGCCCCTTTAGTCATTCTTAAAAGATAGATTTGCTAACAACAAATTCCCTTAGTTTTTCTTTGTCTGATAATGTCTTTATTTCCCCTTCATTCTTGAAAGATATTTTCCCCTGATAGAGAATTTGCAGTTGGCAGCTCTTTTAATACTTAAAAAATGTTGTCCTTCTGGCCGGATGAAAAATTCACCGTTATTTGAACTGGTGTTCCAATATAAGTAATGAGTGTTTCTTTCTGGGAACTTTCAATAATTTTTTTTGTCTTTAACTTTTAAAGTTTAATTATGATATATCTTAGTATGAGTTTCACACCATTTTGCTTTATCCTTCTGGGTTTCACTCAGTCTCTCTTTTTTTTTTTTTTTTTTTTTTGAGGGAGAGAGAACGGGATTCTTGTTCTATTGCCCAGGCTAGAATGCAGTCTAAAAATGGGTATTAAAAACCTCTTTTATGCCAATAATTGTGCTTAACAATGGAGACAGGAACGAATAAGGGATGAAAATAACAAACAAGCAGCCAACCAATATTTTATTTAAACCTGTGAAATGCTATGCAATTGCTGAGGAGTGATTTACTTCCAATTATGTGGTCACTTTTAAAATAGGTGTAATGTGATACTGAGAAAAA
>CAUYLG010008523.1:0-68231 GCA_963573385.1 Cacajao melanocephalus | reverse complement strand
TGCTGACTTTCAGATTGGGTCTGAGTGGACGTCCGGCTTGTTGGTGATGAAGTTTTTTCTGTTTCTTAGTTTTCCTTCGGTGGACGCCCTTTCCCCACAGAGCTAGGCCTTCCCGGGTTCAGCTGTGCTTACTGTGAAACTCTCAGCCTTCAGCGCTTCCAATTGCTGTTCTGCTTGTGGGGATGGGACCAGCTGAGCCCGACTCAGGGGGCACCCAGTCGCATATACTCCGCACTGAGAAGCGCTGCGCCGCCCCAGGGCACAGGCAAAGCTGCTGCACTGGCCAAAAGAGTCACACTGGCGACCCGTGTGGCTCCTCCGCCGGGAATTTCCCAGTTTGTGTTCCAGAGAAATTCGTCTGAAATTGCGGCGTCCACTCGCTCTCTGTGCTTTCACTGGGAGCTAAAATCCTGAGCTGTTGTTAATCGGCCATCTTGGATCTCTCCCGTCTTTCTATTGTTTAGTTGTAGGAGTTCCTTACATATTTTGGGTAGTCATTCGTTATCAGATGTGTGATTTGTATTGTCATCATTTTGTGGGTTGCCTTCTCACTTTATTAATAATAGCCTTTAATGGACAAAATATGGTCTGCCTGTGCTATTAATAACTTTTATTCAATGTCCTTTTTGTATTATTGTTGTACTCAGTTTATATTAAAATTTTAAAAATAATTTTAATGTAGTCCAATTTATTTATTTATTTAATTTTGTTGTTGTTGCTCATGCTTTTGGTATCATATCTAGGAATCCGTTGCCAAATCCAAAGTCACCAAGACTTGCTCCTATGTTTTCTTCTAAGAGTTTTATGGTTTTGCTCTTCTATTTAGATCATTCATCCATTTTGAGTTAATTTTTGTATATGGTGTGAGGTAGGGGCCCAACTTCATTTTTTTCCATGTGCAAATTCAGTTGTGCTAGCACCATCTTTTGAAAAAACTGTACATTCCCCATTGAATGGATTTTACACACTTGTCAAAAATCAATTGGCCATAAATGTGAGGGTTTATTTTTGGACATCTCATTATAATACATTGGTCTCTGTGTCTATTCTTATTCTAGTATCACACTGTTTTGATTTCTGTAGTTTCTTCAATTTTGAAATCAGGAAGTGTGAGTCCTCCAGCTTTGATTTTTTTTTTTCAATATTATTTTGGCTATTTCAGGTCCCTTGCAATCCCATATTAATTTTTTTTTAAATTTTTTTGAGACTGAGTCTCACTCTGATGCCCAGGCTGTAGTGCAGTGGCACGATCTTGGCTCACTGCAACCTCCGCCTCCTAGGTTCAAGTGATTCTCATACCTCAGCCTCCTGAATAGCTTGGACTACAGGCATGAGGCACCACGCCGAACTAATTTTTGTATTTTTAGTAGAGATGGGGTTTCACCATGTTGGCCAGGCTGGTCTTGAACTCCTGACCTTTTCCTATTTATACAAAAAAACTATTGGGATTTTGATAGCAATTGTGTCGAATCTGTACATTGTTTTGGGTATTGTTATCTTAAAATACTAAGTCTTCCAATTTATAAATGTGGGTGTCTTTTCATTTATTTATATCTTCATTAATCTCTTTCAGCAATGTTTCTATAGTTTACAGTGTAAAATATTTCACTTCCTTGGATAAATTTATTCCTAAGAATCTTATACTTTTTGATGCTATTGTAATGCAAATAGAATTGCTTTCTTTATTTCCTTTTCAAATATGCACTGCTGATGTATAGACCACTGATTTTTGTGTGTTGATCTTATAACCTGCAACTTTGCTGAATTTATTTATTAGCTCAAGTAGCTTTCTTGTAGATTCTTTGGTCATAGAAATACAGTTTTACTTCTTTCTTTCCAATTTGGATGCACTTTCTTTCTGCTTCCTGTCAACTTGCTCTGGCTAGAATTTTCAGTAGGATGTTGAATAGCAGTTTTGAAAGCAGGCATCCTCATTCCTGGTGATCAAACTAATTAAATTAAAATAAATTTAATTATTTAGTTTGAGACAATTAGATTTAAATGGCTAGGTTAGGGCCTTAATCCAATATGATTGGTGTCTGTGTAAGAAGAAGAGATATCAGAATGTGCAGGCACAGAGGTATGACCATGTGAAGAGATAGCAGGAGAGCTGCAATCTACAAGCCAAAGAAAGAGACCACAGAGGAAACCAACCCTGCCAACACCTTGATCTTGTACTTCCATCCTCCAGAACTGTGAGAAAATACATTTCTGTTTTTCAAGCCACTCAGTCTATGTTGTTATAGTAGCAAACTAATACAAATCCCTCTAGTGGTTTTCTCATTTCAGTTATTCTACTACTTTTCAGCTTCAAAACTTCTATTTGGTTCCTTTTTATAATTTCTATCTTTGTATTTGTATTCTCATTTTGTTTGTACACTATTTTCCTGATTTTCTTTATTTTTGTGTACACATTTTCCTTTACCTCTTTGAGCACATTTAAGACCATTGTTTTATAGTTTTTGTCTAATAAGTTCAATGTCTGGGCTTCCTCAGGCATGGTTTTTGTCCGTTTATTTTGTTTTATTGAAATATACTTACCTGTTTCTTTGTGTACCTTCTTGCGTTCTTTTGTTGTTTTTGAAAACTGGACTTTTGAACAGTATATTGTGGCAACTCTGGAAATAAGATTATTCTCCTTCTTTGGAGTTTCATTTTCTTTGTGATTGTTTTTGTTTTTATTGTTGAGGCCTGTAGTAGTCTTGTTCTAGTAACTTTTCCTATTTTTGAGCAGACTTTTCTTTGTCATGTGTGGTTGCTGAAGTCTCCATGTCTTAGCTTGTATTCAGTGAGTGTTTTTTTTGCTGGTTGGTTGGTTTGGTTGGTTGGTTTTTTTTTTTTTCTTCTTTTTTTTCGAGACAGAGTTTTTGCTCTGTCACCCAGGCTGGAGTGCACTGGTGTGATGTCTGCTTACTGCAACCTCCCAAGTTCAAGCAATTCTCCTGGCTCAGCCTCCTGTGTAGCTAAGATTTCAGGCTCGTGCCACCATACCTGGCTAATTTTTGTATTTTTAGTAGAGATGGGGTTTTACCATGTTGTCCAGGCTGGCCTCGAACTCCTGTCTTCAAGTGATCTGCCTGCCTTAGCCTCCCAAAATACTGGGATTACAGGCGTCAGCCACTGCGCCTGCCTTTCAGTGAGTGTTTTGACGGAATTTTACTTGAATGTCAGGAGCTAAGAAACAAAAGAAACAAACAAAAATACTTTTCTCAGTCTTTGCCAACTGGGCTGTGCTGGGGCCCTCATTCAACACTTAGCCAGGCTTGCACAGAGCTTAGGAATCAGCTGTGATGAAAGCTGAAGTTTTTATCACATCTTTTCTGAGCAAGCATCTTGCCCTGGGCATATGCATGGCTTTCTAAATTCCCTGCATACACAGGTGCTTTTGATTGTCCTTTCTAAAGAAACTCTGTCCTCAAATTTTTGTTCCAGGCCTGAGGTGGTTTATTGCATGTCTCAACTGTGATCTTTTGCCTCAGGCCTTATTCTTCTGTCTTATGATGATTCAAGCAATGCCTGATGCTTTTCCAATCTGGATTAGTTCACAGTTAGGCAGAGATAAGCACTTTGTACCAGTCGTTCATGTACCCTCAGACAAGTTAAAACCAATCTACACAATAATTTGCAAATAAGGTCTGCTTTGCTCCCTCTAGAACCAGGGACCACAGTCCATGCTGACAGTATGGGCTTCTGTCTTCAAGACTGTTGCAAGGTAAGGTGTGGAGTAAGAGCAAATAAAAATGCCACAAAACTTTCCTATCATTTTATTTATTTATTTATTGAGATGGAGTCTTGCTCTGTCACCCGGGCTAGAGTGCAGTGGCAAGATCTCAGCTCACTGCAACCTCCACCTCCCGGGTTCAAGTGATTCTCCTGCCTCAGCCTCCCAAGTAGCTGGGATTACAGGCATCTGCCAACAAGTCCAGCTGATTTTTTGTATTTTTAGTAGAGATAGGTTTCATCATGTTGGCCAGGCTGGTCTCGAACTCCTGACCTCACGATCCACTCACCTCAGCCTCCCAAAGTGCTGGGATTACAGGCGTGAGCCACCAGGCCCAGCCTTATCTGTATATTCTTTAGATAGGGGCTCACTCTGTCACCCAGGCTGCAGTGTAGTGTCAAGATCATAGTTCACTTCAGCCTTGACTTCCCAGACTCAAATGATCCCCCCACTTTGGCCTCCCCAGTAGCTAGGACTACAGGCATGCACCACCAGGCCTGGCTAATTTTTATTTTTGGTAGAGACAGGGTCTCACTGTGTTTCCAGGCTAGTCTGAAACTCATGGGCTCAAGAGATCCTTTTGCCTTGACTTCCCAAAATCCTGGTATTACAGAGGCAAGCCATCACACCTGGCCCATTTTTTATTTTTCTTAATTTAGCATCCACTTGGTTGCTGTAAGCCTCTGACTTTTTTCCAGAGGCTGACAGAGTTGATTCTGACAGCTTCTGCTTGTTTTTTGAGTTTCTATGTGGGGACAGGAGCTTCAAGCTGCCTACACTGCCATTTTGCTGACTTAAGTAGGATTTGAAACTTAAAATTAGGATATAAGGTAGGTTCCCACCCCACCTCCCTACCCCCCCATGTTAAAAAAGTAAAGTGTTGCAAATAATGGTTAAATACTGGCCAGGCACGGTGATTCACCCCTGTAATCCCAGCACTTTGGGAGGCCGGTGGGGGGCAGATCATGAGGTCAAGAGATCTAGACCATCTTGGCCAACATGGTGAAACCCTGTCTCTATTAAAAATACAAAAATTAGCCAGGCGTGTTGGCAGATGCCTGTAGTTCCAGCTACTCAAGAGGCTGAGGCAGGAGAATCACTTGAACCCAGGAGGCAGAGGTTGCGGTGAGCTGAGATCACGCCACTGTACTCCAGCCTGGGCAACAAGAGCAAGACTCTGTCTCAAAAAAAAAAGAAAGAAAAAAAATGGTTAAATGAATGAACTTTGGAGACAGATGGTCTATGCCTTTGCCACCAAAATGTTTGTAATAAATGAATTAGTTATTTAATCTCTAAACTTCAATTTCTCATCTGTAAAGTAGGAATATGGGAAGGGCTAATTAGGATCATTTATTGTAAAATCAGTGGTGTGGTGTGCAGTAAATGTTTGACAAGCAGCTCTCAGAAGGGATGAGAGTGAAAACACTGATTTTTAGTGTTTGCCAAATTCCATCATTTGAGTCTGGGAAGTCAAATACTCCTGACATGGCTGAATTTAAGATGCCAGTGTAAAACTATCTAATTCAGCCTTGAGAAAACACACACATAATTGACTCTCATGAGCCAGGGAAGGCCAACTCTAGCATATCACTTTCTTAAAAAGTATGAGGTATACAATCAGTGATCAATCAATGAATATTATCATCTTCAATTGCTTTTAGCAAAATGAATAAAATAAGAATGGTTTCTGAAAAGTTAAGATACAGTGTCTCCCTCTATATTGCCCTTTGATCTAAAATACTTTGTACTCTAGGTACTTGGAAATGTTATCGCCAGACAGTCCATCTTCTGTGAGAACCACATTTCATGCCCACTTTCTGTCTTTAGATTTTGCATCATTGTTAACAGTGAACACAATCACAGAGAGAATAGTCATTTCCACAAGTTTGCCTGAAACTGAGTCTTTGGAAGGACTTGTTCCTAATTGACTAATCTATTAACTTTCAGGCTGCAGGAAAACTTAGAGCCATCCTGCCTTGGTTTCTGGTTGCCAAGGTATTCTGCCTGATACCAGCTCTGCCAGCAGTCACCAACTAGCCATGCTTTTCCCTTGGAGGCACATGTAGATTGCTCACCAGGCAAACAATTCTGCAAATGTCATGTCCTCTGCATTTCTGTTCAGATTCAGCCTTAGGCAAGCTTGTGAAGCAATGACTGTCTTAATTAGTCCTCTGGGTACCCAGACCTAATCCTTTCAAGTCACTAGTTATCCCATGTTCCTTTATCTATCTATCTATCTATCATCTATCTATCTATCTATCTATCTATCTATCTATCTATCTATCATCTATCCATCCATCCATCCGTCCTTCCATCGATTCATCTAATACTTACAGAATGCCTATGGCTGCAAATACAAAGATGACTGCCTAGTTCCTGCTGTCTATAAACTCACAGCCTGGGATGAGGTAGGGTAGACTGGATAGCTATGCAAGCAAAATAGAATGCAGACTGATAAGGGAAAGTAGTACATGCAAAGTACTCTGGGAAACTAAAAGAGGAATTCTGCCTACCTTGAGGAGCAAAGGAAGTTTTCACAGGGTGCATGCAGGTAACCATGGGGTAAGATTGGCTGCGAACCAAATTGTGGTAGACCTGATGCACCCGACTGTGGCTTCTTCAGCAACAGGGAGATTTTCTTTATTTTCTTTTGTTATTTCCCTGCATCTTACAACTTTAAGGCCTTGGTCCCTGCTAATAAAAAAATAATAACCAACTTTATAAAGAGCCTACAATGTGCCAGATACTGTACTAAGGACTTTATATTCTTCTTTTTGGGGAGTAGGTTGGGCAGGGTCTCTGTCATCCAGGCTGGAGGGCAGTAGCACAATCATGGCTCACTGCAGCCTTGACCTCCTGGGCTCAAGCCTCCCACCTTAGCCTCCCAATTAGCTGGAACTACAGGCATGCAGCACCATGCCTGGCTAATTATTTTTTTGTAGAGACAGGGTCTCCTTATGTTTCCCAGGCTGATCTTGAACACCTGGGCTCAAGTGAGCTTCTTACCTCAGCCCCTCAAAGTGCTGGCATTACAGACATGCACCCATGAGCCACTTCACCTAGCTTATTATTTAATTTAATCTTTACAACAACTTTAGAAGACAGAAAATAGGAGACGCTGTAATGGTGAGAGTTTTAGAGCATTCCTGAGGACCTGGAGTAAACTTGCTGCTGAGAAGGAAATTTTGAAGGTTTCATTGGTTGAAAAAGGTGTCTCTGGAATCACACTCCTAGATCTTTCTTAAAGACTTGAAAATAATTAGATTAGGAGCCAGGCATGAGGCTCACACCTGTAATCCCAGCACTTTGGGAGGCTGAGGCAGATGGGTCACCTGAGGTCAGGAGTTTGAGACCAGCCGGACCAACGTGGTGAAACCCCATCTCTACTAAAAATATAAAAATTAGCCAGGCATGGTGGCAGGTGCCTGTAATTCCAGCTGCTTGGGAGGCTGAGGCAGGAGAATAGCTTGAACTTGGGAGGCAGAGGTTGCAGTGAGTTGAGATTGAACATTGTACTCCAGCCTGGGAGACAAGAGCAAAACTGTCTCAAAAACAACAACAACAACAACAACAACAAAAACTACAGTCATTTGACCAAAAAAAAAAAAAAAAAGAAAGAAAGAAAAAAAGAAAGAATTAGATTAGGGCCATGGGGACACAGAAGGTCACCCCACCTCTGATCTTCACCATCACAATTGCTACAGTCGGCTCTTTCCAATTTGGCTACAACACTGGGGTCATCAATGCCCCTTGTACGATCATAAGGGAATTTATCAACAGTTTGAAGGACAAGGCAAATACCCCTCCCTCTGAGATGTTGTGCATGTCCCTCTGGACTCTGTCTGTGGCCATATTCTCCATTGGTGGTATGATTGGCTCCTTTTCCATTGGATTCTTTGTCAACCACTTTGGCAGGCGCAATTCAATGCTTATCATCAACCTGTTGGTTGTCACTAGTGGCTGCCTTATGGGATTGTGTAAAGTAGCTGAGTTGGTTGAAATGCTGATCCTTGGCCACTTGGTTATTGGCCTCTTCTGTGGACTCTGCACAGGTTTTGTGCTCATGTGTATCTCACCTACCGCCCTGCGGGTGCCTTTGGCACTCTCAACCAGCTGGGCATTGTTGTTGGAATGCTGGTGGCCCAGATCTCTGGTCTGGAATTCATCCTGGGGTCTGAAGAGCTATAGCTTGGGCTATTAGGCTTTACCATCTTTCCTGCTCTCCTACAAAGTGCAGCCCTTCCGTTTTGCCCTGAAAGTCCCAGATTCTTGCTCATTCACAGAAAAGAAGAGGATAATGCTAAGGAGATTCTCCTTAGGATGCATCCCACGACATCCAGGAAATGAAAGATGAGAGTGCAAGGATGGCACAAGAAAAGCAAGTCACCGTGCTGGAGCTCTTTAGAGTATCCAGCTACCGACAGCCCAACATCATTTCCACTGTGCTGCAGCTCTCTCAGCAGCTCTCTGGAATCAATGCTGTGTTCTATTACTCAGCAGGAATCTTCAAGGGTGCAGGTGTTCAAGAGCCCATCTATGCCAATGTCGGTGCGGGTGTGGTTAATACTATCTTCACTGTAATTTCCCTATTTCTGGTGGAAAGGGCAGGGAGAAGGACTATAGATATGACAGACTTTGGAGGGATGACTTTTTGTTCCGTCCTCACGACTGTTTCTTTGTTATTAAAGGATGAGTATAATGAGATAAGCTTTGTCTGTATTGGGGCTATCTTGGTCTTTGCAGCCTTCTTTGAAATTGGGCCAGGCCCCATTCCCTGATATGTTGTGGCTGAACTCCTGGCCCAGCTGTGATGGCAGTGGCCAGCTGCTCCAGTCGGACCTCCAACTTCCTAGTTTGATTGTTCTTCCCTTCTGCTGCTTACTATTTAGGAGTCTACGTTTTTATTATCTTCACCAGCTTCCTCATTACCTTCTTGATCTTTGTTGTCTTCAAAGTCCCTGAGACCTGTCATAGGACTTTTAAGGATATCACACAGGCCTTTGAAGGGCAGGCACATGATGCAAATAGATCCAGAAGGACCGCATCGAGGAGATGAACAGCATCCAGCCTGCTAAGGAGACCACCACCAATGTCTAAGTCAAGCCTCCTTCCACCTCCCTCTCAGCATGGGAAAGCCGCCTCTCCCTGAACAAGGGAGGTACCTCATCAGGATGAACCCAGGACTCCTTCTGAATGCTGCTACTCAATTCCTTTCTCCCTCAACAAGGCTGGGACTTGTTGGATTTTCAATGGCTTTTTAAATATTTCATTTCTTGGACATTCTCTTTCACTTAGGAGAGCTCAAGTGAACCTACCTTCATTTCAGGAGGGATTGGCCACTTGGCATATGACAACTTTGCCAGATCTTCCTCTCTTGGATTCTAATATTGCCCCATTAAGGGATATAGAGGAGGAAGAGTAAGGTACAGTTGCCCCAACCTCAGACTTACCAGGAAGCAGATACACAAGTATGGAAAGCAGAGGGGGTTTATGTAAGAGCACCTTCCTCGTTTCCATACAGCTGTACACAGGAAATTAACTTGAGTATTATTTATTTTGCCTTCTGGTTTAATTACATATATTTATTTTTTTAACTGTACTTTTGCCAAACAATGAAAATATTAGAAAATTGAGGTGAAAGGGAGGTGTTTAAAAGACATTATAGAGTAGAAGATTTGATGCTGGAGAGGTTAAGGGGCAACAAAAAGAATTTAGGGAGAAATGTAGTTCATTATTGGAGGGTTTATGATACAGGGCCTGAGTTCTGCACATTGCCTCTTAACAATTTCTGTCCTTCAGATGGAAACTTTTAAGTTTAATTTCTCAGAATAGTAATATGCCTATATAATAAAGCTACTGATTTCTTTTGGAACTTTTACATTTAAGATTATAGTTTATATGTAGTATTACTTGAAATCTAAAATTGTTAACTAAGATGGGCATTGTAGTTAATCGCAGTTGATGGGTTCTAATTTTGGATGGAGTCCAGGGAAGGGAAAGTTATTTCTAGAAAGCCTGTTCCTTCTTACTGGACCAAAAAACTCCTTCCCCTTGTAGTAAACTCATTACTTTTTAAGTAATCCCACCATCCATCTGGTGGGAGAGCCATCCAAATGAGAAATCCAAAATAATTGGT
Organism: Cacajao melanocephalus; assembly: GCA_963573385.1. Lineage (NCBI taxonomy): Eukaryota > Metazoa > Chordata > Mammalia > Primates > Pitheciidae > Cacajao > Cacajao melanocephalus. The sequence continues at coordinate 58,374 of CAUYLG010008523.1, read as the reverse complement.
TCTTGGTAGAGGTTCATTATTTCTCCATTTTGTTCTTTAGGAGATTTTAGGTGTTGATTTTTATTTTACTTTAACCCATACCTTTAAAGGAATTCCAAAAAGAATGTTTCTAGCTAACTTGGAATTTGACACCTCAGCTCTGGGAGAGGATTTTTTTTCTGAACGATGATTATCTAAAGTGTGTTGCTGCTTCAGGGTCACGGCATGCTTGTCTATGTCTGTTACCATGCCACCATGGTCCTGTGCTGAGTGCCCTTAGGGGACTTGAATCTTTCCAATAGGCCACGTTGGAGACAGTATGAGTCAATGTGCAATGTAGCCCACACTGGGAGGATGAATGTATGTGCAGTGTTACTTTGCTCTGGGTGGAAATAGGTTATTGTTGACTTATTTTCTCTGTGTTTGTTCCTACAGCCCCTTTTTCATATGTTGATGGATCTCCTTTTCCCTTCTTGGTACTTACACATCTCAGACTCTTTAGCTGAACCCTTGCCAATAACAGTGTTTTGGTTTTCAGTTCTCACTGTTCCCTCTGGTCATTGAGCCTTTGAATAAAAATGCACATAGCTATGCAGTGGGGTTTAGCTGGAAAAGGTAACCTTTTTCCAAATATACCTCTACTTCTGGCTCCTCAAACAATGTGCAGGCAGTAAGGCAGGGAAGTTGTTTTCCCGTTTCTCACTGAACAGATTGTGAATATTTCCACATGAATTTTCTATTATTAATGTTACTCTGGTTCTTTGTTTTAAAATAAAAATTCTGAATATACACATTAAAAAAAGACAGAAAGTATTATCACTCCCATTTTACAGATTAAAAATACTGAGATTTAAAGTGGTAATGTACTACTCAGAGCCACACAACTAGGATGAGGCAGAGCTAAAACTCAGCTCTGATTCACTACCAAGCCTGTGGTCTTAGGAGACAGAAGCCAGGACTTGGTGTCATCAAGGGACAGAGGAGAGTGGTTCCATTCCCCAAGCCCTCCCCTAAAGAACTTTCTTATATTTTATAATGGTCATACCTTAAACCCTTTTACCTCCTACCTGGGCTGATTGCAATAATCTGAAGGTGCCCTGTTTGAGGGGCAATGGTAGTTACTATGGAGAAGGGCTTCAAAGGATATTGATGGTGGTGCCAATTTACCTTCTGGACTGTGGCTGCGGCTGCATGATGTTGGGTTAATGGTTAATCTGTTCTTGTGTGAGTCAGCTAATGCCCCTCCCAAGTCATGTAATGAGTTAACCCAATTAAAAGACACCTGCCCAACTAATCTGAATGTCAGACCTGAGTGTCAGCTCCTATTTTATACTCTATAAAGGAAGAAGAATTTTCACTTACCACTTGAAATCTTCAAATAATACAATTGATCTTTGTTTTCAGCTAACAGAAAGACTGTTTCCCTGATATTGTGTGTGTGTGTGTGTGTGTGTGTGTGAGAGAGAGAGAGAGAGAGAGAGAGAGATAGAGAGATGGTGTTATTTAACTTAATGTTGACATCAACTCTGTAGAATTGTATATGTGCAAATAAGTAGCTGGAAGCTCAGAAAGGCGAAGCCACTTGTTCAAGTTTATGGAGTCAATTTTCTTTTTACAACTCCAGGACAATAATTATTGGGGTGGTTTGTTTAGTCTGCATCCTAGTGGATAACTGCCCTTCTTAGTGATGATGAGAATTTGAATATCTCTAAGGGGGCATTATTATTCTGGACGTGTGAGACAGTGAAAAGAACAGGAGATTTGAAGCTAGGTGTGCCCTGTTAAAAACTTCAGTTCCTGCCTTGTAATAGTGTGAAGACTGGCAAATCACCTAATCTCACTGCAGAAGGTGATTGTGAGAATAAAAGCAGATGGCTGGGAGGTAGGGGTACTTAAATACACACTAGTCCTTTCCAGCGCCTCATTGCTGGAACTTGAGTGGGCATCTCCAGCCATCTCAAGCCGATTGGTTAAATACTCAGTGCATTCTTAGAGATATTTTAATTTATTTTAATTAAGTCAAACACCTGCCATGTGGCATTTTTAGGAAAATTGAGGGAAGGTCTTGTGAAATTAGGCAAATCATAAAGCTTCCACAGGTTGGGACTCAACAGACCAATCAGGCCCATTACCCAGGAGGCACTAGGCCAGGCGCCACTAGGCCAGGCGCCATGAGCATTCCAGGGATGAACAGAAAAGCCTGCCATACTGGAACTGAAAAAAGTCTGGTCAGGGAGATAAAGCACAAACAGATGGAAAGACAAACAGCAATAGAAGGCATTAAAGGACACATTTCCAAGGAGTGATGTAGGCAATAAATACACTGTGAATTCAGGACAGAGAAAGGAACCACTTAGGCCCCCAAAACCCTTCCTGACTCATTTCCTATACTTTCTCCTTCTGTCCCTTCATAGCCCTGTGGGTTTCCCTTAGAGTTACTGGTGCACTCATCTCTCTGTAACAAGGTGAGAAAATATCGCCATTGCTTAACAGCTGGTGCCAGATTTCTTCCTGAAAGAAAATTAGGTGTAATACAATAAATAGGTTGGAAAATGCTTGAGGTGGAAAGTTGAGACCAAGGATCCAGCTGTTAGACAAGGGCCAACTTGTCATGCATACTGCAGGGAGGTTTTGGAAATTTTGGGAGGCAATCTGTAACGTAGAACATGAGGGCAAAAGGAAGGCGGGGAGAGGGAAAATGGAGAAAGCAGCTGTTGGGGCAGCAGAGCTGTGATTCCTATCTACCTCCATCTTCAGGGATGGCTGCCAAACCCAGGGAACCTTGTGTGAGTGCCTTCATTGCAACATGGTGCAAAACAGAGTAGAAATGAGAAGGTGAAAGTGTCCTTCCAGAAGTTAGGTCGCTCTTGAAAGGGGTTTACACATCCACAGTCCAGGCAATGTGTTGAGAGTTCAAACCAAGTTTACCCAGATCTTTCAGCGACAAAAGGGCCTCATCTGATTTGAGTTTTATCTCCAATTCTTTTCTTTCCTTCTTGACCTTTCCCTCCTCTCCAAAGCTTACTTAGTACAGTGTCTGATGTATAGTAGACGCTCTATAAATATCGGTCATGCTGAATCAAATATAAATATTGTATTATACATAGTTTCTGCTGTCATGGTACCTAAAATTGAGGGAAGACAACATGCATGCATTTCAGACACAAAAATAAACCTAATCTTAACAATTCTGGGAAGGATATAAATGCCAATTAAATAGGCTGAACACTTTCCTGCCTCTTTGATTTTTCAGCGTCTTTTGCAGTTCAGTTCACATTTCACACGCTCCATGAAGTCTGTCTGGATTTTCAGTGATGTTTCCTGTCTCTGAAATCTTATGACATTTATATCTGTATCAGCCATTTGATGCTTGATTATCTATTTTTCAGATGGACGTCTTGCCTTTTCCTCTACACACTAGAGGAAGGGTGGCCACCCCTGGCAACGGCCTAGTATAGTCCCCTATACATGTAGCTGTTCAGTTGATTGTTACTGATCATGTGTATCCTGCATCATGTTATCAAAAACTAACACAATGCTTGGCACATACTTGTACTGAGTAAGTATTTGCTGAATTGAGTTAAAGTGTTTGATGCCATAGACCTCTGAGAATATATAATTTCTATGTATCACACTCCCAGCAGGATAAGAGAAAACTAGAACTTGGGAAGAAGTCACATCTAATTCTTTTCCATTTTTATTTCATTTTGTTTCTATTTTTTAGAGACGAGGTCTCACTCTGTCAACCATGCTGGGGTGCAGTGTCACCATCATAGCTCACTACAGCCTTGAACTCCTGGGTTCAAGCAATCTTCCCACCTCAGCTTCCAAGTAGTTGGAGCTATAGCTGCATACCACTGTGTATGGCTATTTTTTTTTTTTTTTTTTTTTTTTTTACTAGAGAGGAGGTCTCACTATGTTACCAAGCTTGTCTTGAACTCGTAGCCTCAAGTGATCCTCCTGCCTTGGCCTCCCAAAGTGCTGGGATTACCAGCAGGAACCACTGTGCCTGGCCAATTCTTGTTCAGCTACAATTTATTTTCCTATTGCTTTTTGGAATGTAATTTAAACTTTACACTTCAGTTACCCCATTTTTCAAATGCATACATCATTTTGTGGCCATTAACTTATACATGGACATGGTAAAGTTAAAAAATAAAGATGCATAGAATTTTGATGCTGATAGGCATCATAAAATAATGTGATCCAAACTAAGGAGAAATCTGAGCTCAGAGACATTAAAAAGACTGCCCTAAGTTTTTTTTTAAAATCTATCGAAGAGCTCATCCAGCATGTAGTGTCCTGCTTTCTAATCCAGCAGTCTTTCCAGCGCCCCAGGCTTGGTTGTCAGAATAGCATTTGCTCATAAGGTGTTTTAATTATTAATACAGTATACTAAATCCCAGGAGTAGAATAAGCCTCGTTATTATGGCTAGTAAGTCAGCCCAAAGCAATCTGAGATTCCTGTAAAACTGAATGGATTTTGAAGTAAAGCATTTTCAGGCTCACTGCCCTCAGAGGGGGCCATCATCTCATTTACCTATTTTTTTTAAAAAAATGTAAATACATGTTCTGTATGGACATTCATTATGTCTTAAGCTTTATTGATTCTGTTATGTTGCTCTTAATTACAGGAACCACAAAAGGCTTTAGTTACATTAAAGCCATAATAAATAATATTAGTAACACTTATTCTGCTCTGTATGTTGAGTGTTTTTATAATAAACTAATGTTTATCTTTCTGGACATTACTACGTTGACATCCTGTAAAATAATTAAATCAGATATTTTGAGCTGTTTTAGACAAAAAGATTTGAGTATCTTTTAATAACTACTGACGTTAACTACCATCATTAATCCCCATTATAACCCTACAAAGTAGACATTAGGATTATCCTTACTTACCAATGATGAAATTAAAGCTTATAGAAATTCAGTATCTTCCTCAAGATCACACAGTAGGAAAGCCAGGGTTAAATGAGGTAACACATAGATACTTAGCACAGTGCTGGGAAGATAGTGTGTTCAGTAAATGCAAGTAGGAAATTCAGTATGAAGTGAAAATAAGTTAAAAAAAATAAGATATCTGGGTGCAGTGGCTTATGCCTGTAATCCCTTTGGGATGCATAATACTTTGGGATGCTGAGATAGGAGGATTGTTTGAGCCCAGGGGTTCGAGACCAGGCTGGGCAACATAGCAAGACCTCATCTCTACAAAAAATAAAACAAAATTTAGCCGGGCGTAGTGGCATGCACTTGTGGTCATAGCTGTGTGGGAGGCTGAGGTGGGAGGATCACTTGAGCCGGGAGGTCAAGGCTGAAGTGAGCTGTGGTTGCGCCACTGCACTCCAAATTGGGTGACAGAGGGAGATCCTGTCTCAAAAACAAAAAAAGAAGATGAAGCTGTTGGGAAGGACAGCATATAAAGCACATGTCATAAGTTCCTATATATCTGTATCCTGTATATGTAATAGATATATGACTAAAATTTGATTCTGAACTTTTCTTTTTCTTTGGAGATGGAGTCTCGCTCTGTCACCCAGGCTGGAGTGCAGTGGCGTGATCTTGGCTCACTGCAACTTCCACCTCCCAGGTTCAAACAATTCTCCTGCCTCAACCTCCCAAGTAGCTGGGATTACAGGCACACGCTGCCATACCCGGCTAATTTTTTGCATTTCAGTAGAGACAGGGTTTCACTGTGTTGCCCAGGCTGGTCTCAAACTCCTGAGCTCAGGCAATCCACCCGCCTCTGCCTCCCAAAGTGCTAGGATTACAGGTGTGAGCCACCACACCTCGAGGTTTCTGAAGTTATTAACAATCAGATCAAAAGGAGAAATACAATCAGCTAAGTAAGTGATAAGGAACATTGCCCAAGAGAAGTATAGCTATTTCTGGAGCTCAGACTTAAGGGCACTCTTTCAAGACACAGGATCTAATACCCTAGCAAAGACCCTAGAGGATGAGGCAAACTTATTTTGGAGTGGCTTTTAGTAGCCTGGAAAAAGTGATGGCTAAACCCGGGTAAAGTCGAGAAGCCCGAGTTGCCCTGGCAGAAGGTAGAGGAAGGATTAAAAGGTTGAGGGAAGGGGCATGTTAGGATGGAAATACCATGTAAGACCAGAAGACCCACTGAGGATTATGTTCCATGTGAAGCCCAAAGAACACACCATTCACCAAGAGCATTAAAAATGCACTGTTGAGAAACACATTGGCGTCACTAGGAAGCATAATAGTAGCCTCCTCTGCAAGCCATTGCTCAAAGTAGGAGAGTGATCCCACAGCTGAGCTCCTTAACAGCAGTGGGCATGATGGGAGCTCTGGTCAAGGAGTAGAGACCAACTGGAAGTATGTGACTCCCAGAAGCCATGAGGTCACAATTACCATAATAACCAACAAGGTCAGAGGAGCAGCCAAGGTGGCTTGATCTGCAGGAATTGCAGAGATGGTTAATAGAGCGTAGTGTCCTTTAGAGGCAAATATGTAGTGAAAAAAGATGCTACATAAAATCTCAAATGTGTGGGTCCATGACCGTGGGGTCCACGGGTCATGTATAACACCACTCAGAGCAGCTGACCTCACAGAGTGTGGAAATGGCCTTTCAAAAGCATACCTGCAGCGATAGGAGGCAACCTTCTAAAACGCTGGGATGATGCATTGAATCAGAGACCTCTATATGGCACCGTGTCCACAATAAAAAGAATAAATGAATCTAGAATAAAAGGGGTCAAAGTAGGAGTGGTCCCACTTGCCATCACTCCCATTGACCCACTGGGAACTGTCCTTCCAGTCCCCAAAACTCTGTGTTCATCAAGGGTTAAAGATCCTGTTCCCCAAACTCAGTCTACTCTTGCCAGGAGCCGAAGAGTCCCATTGAATTACAAATTACGGCTGCCACCAGGGCACTTTGAATTCCTTGTCTCCAGGGACCAGCAGGAGAAAACAGCCACCATGATGACAGGGGGAATCCATCCTCACCAGCCCAAAGAAGTGGATGGGGTTAGGGAGGAAGATTTGTGGAACCCAGGAGATCTCCTTGGGCCTTTTCTGGTACTCCCTTGACTCGTTGGAATTAGGATTGGTGTGTATGGTGCTCCTGGCCTGAGAAGGGTATGACTGCAAAGGGCTCAGATCTACGAGGAATGAAGATTTAGGTCATGTCATTGCATAACATCTCTCAATAAGCCATCAGGACTTGCCAAGGTGATAGCTAAGGGTAAGGGAAATGGACCATGCCAAAGGGACAGGATGAGAACCAGGTTGGACCTGAGACCTGGCCATAGTTTGTCCTATTAACCTATCACTTCTAAGTTTCCCTTCAGGAAGAGCAGTCCATGGACTTGTGAAGAGGCTGCTCCCTGAGCATGCATGCAGAGGTGGATCTGTGCAGTCCAGTGCATGAAATGTGGCCACATGAAAGTGCACTGCTCAGATCTCCTGCTGTGGGAACATGACTGACTGACAGCCCCAGCTGTTGCCTCTGTGGGCACACGCCACCATGTTTGCATGGAGCTGGGCTTTCCATACCAATGACTGAGCGTGGCAGGTATATAAAAGCTGGTCGGTTCTTTTGGGGTACAGTAGTGCACGCCTATAGTCCTAGTTACACAGGAGACTAAGACAGGAAGATCACCTAAGGCCAGGAGTTCAAAGCTGCAGTGTACTATGATCACTCCTGTGAATAGCCACTGCACTCCAGCCTGGACAATATAGTGAAACCCCTGATTCTAAAAGAAAAAAAAAGCAATACAAAATTAGCTGGGTGTGGTGGCACATGCCTGTAATCCCAGCTACTTAGGAGGCTAAGGCAGGAGAATTGCTTGAACCTGGGAGGTAGAGGTTGCAGTGGGCCAAGATCGCACCATTGCACTCTAGCCTGGGCAACAAGGGCAAAACTCCGTCTCACAAAATAAAAAAAGGAAAAAAAAATGCTGTCTAATTCCTGTGAGGAGTGGCCACTTTGGCTCAAGGACTCTGATTGGCCTAACCAGGGCTTTTTTGGAACTGTGCTACAGTCTTTGACTCTCTATCCTGATCATCTCTTTTTCCTTCTCTTCTTCCATAGATGTCAGAGTTGAAGCATGGTTTCGAGGCTTTCCTCACTTTCCTCTGCTTCCTTTCCCTTGATCCTTCATGGGCATTTTCCCTAGTACATCTCTTGCCTGGCTAGTGTCTGATGAGTTTCCAGATGGACCTGAATTAAGTATGTTCCCAGCTAGCTGCTAGCTAGTTAAGGGCAGATCCATGTGCCATACTAGGGATAGTGAGTTTATATAAACCTTCTTACCTAACCTTCATAACCATTTACTGAGGTAAATGGGCTGGGTAGTATGATTCCAATTTTATATATAAGGAAACAAGATTAATTTAGGAACTTGCCTGGGATACACCCTAGTAAATGGCCGAGCTGAGCTGAAATTTAAACTTAAGTTGGTATTACTCCAAAGTTACCTTAACTACTCATCTGTGGGGCAGTTAGACTGAGAGTGAAGTTGACGTCTTATGAGAGGTGAAGTATCTGAGGAAGATAAACCTGATGTTCTTCAGAAGTTGGGGAAGGAAGTTCTGCAAATCAGAATCAAGTTTTTTCTCAAGCAATGATTTTAGGGGAGTACTTAATATGTGATACCTATGTATTGAATTTATGACAGAGTTACTGAAGTTCTACTTTGGACAATTACCTGAAAACTATTAGTCTAAAAAGATAATGTGGACATTTACAATTATACATACATATATGATTCATTTGCTTTTCATCTTTTTTCTTTATTGAATTATATTTTTAGGAAATATCTATTGAACTTTTATTATACATCATACATGATACCTTTAAGCTAAAATATTATATATATTCCCTTTCCTTTCCATATATTTAATCAGATTTTTTTCTTACTTTCTGTCATTATGAATAAGTATTTTAGACAGCCTACTATTTGCATGGTACTAAGCAATAGAACAGGGCCTCCTTCCTGTAAGTCTAATCACTTCCCCACCTTAGATGGAAGCTGATTCAATGAGTTAGTGAGCATGTAGACAAAGATCTGCTCAGTCAGGGTCAAAGGTTATTTCAGCTGTAAGAAATTCAACATTTGATTTTCCTTTTCCTTTTTTTTTTTACAAAGTGAAATGAGGGAAGAGATTGTTAAACAAAAGGTGAACATTTACCTAATATTATATTTTCAAGAGAAAATGGCAGTCTTGATTTTAAAAAATAGCAATTTTGACACTTCAAAACATCCTTTGAAATCTTACATGGTTTAAATACTGAAGGTGTAAAATATTTAGCTGTATAAAATATATTAGAATAAAAAAATAGAATGAACATTCATGTCCTCCTCCCCTCTCTTTATATTCCTTAAATCTCTTTTCTTTCCTTTTCATTTCCTTTTTTTTTTTGTTTGAGACAGAGTCTTGTTCTGTCGCCCAGGCTAGACTGCAGTGGCACAATCATGGCTCACTGTGGTCTCTACCTTCTGGGCTCAAGTAATCTTCTTGACTCAGCCTCCTCAGTAGCTAGGACTACAGGGGCATGCTACCTTGCCCAGCTAATTTTTAAATTTTTTTTGTAGAGACAAGGTCTTGAACTCCTGGCCTCAAGCACTCCTCCCACCTTGGCTTCCAAAAGTGCTGGAGTTGATGCAAATAAATTTTAAACAATAAATATTAATTTGATTTCTTTTCTTTTGGAGACAGGGTCTTACTCTGTCACCCAGGCTGGAGTGCAGTGGTAGGATCGTGGCTCACGGCAGCCTCAACCTCCCAGGCTCAAGTGATCCTCCTGCCTCAGCCTACTGAGCAGTTGGGACTACAGGCACAAGCCACTACACCCAGCTAATTTTTGCATTTTTTGCAGAGATGAGTTTTGTCATGTTGTTCAGGCTGGTCTCAAACTCCTGAGCTCAAGTGATCCACCTGCCTTGGCCTCCCAAAGTGCTGGGATTATAGGCATGAGCCACTGCATCCAGCCTAATTGGAATATTGAAACAATTTCTTTAGAACACAGTCACAGAAATGGGATTAAGTCAAATGGACTGCATAATTTTAGATTAATTCATAGATTAATATTGGCAAGTCACTTTCTATGCACTTTCCACAAATCTACCCTGCCCTGAAAAATGTACACCATATCAGAGTCTAAAACAGTGGACATTACAAGTTTTCAAATAGTTTGCACTTTTAATGTTTTAAAAACATAACTTGTAGCTTTAATTTTGAATTTTTACAATTATTAAAGAAGTTAATGATTTTTCGTATGTATTCTCACAAGTTTCTATTTTTCTTTTAACATGTCAATATGCATGTGGAAGAGTAGGTAGGGAGAATATTGTCTGTTTTTGTTCTTTGCCCACCATCTCCTAGGGTCATGGTATCTTCTGTCAATTTGTAATAATGAGATCTTTAATAAAGATAGCAATATTTTATCTGTCATACTATTTTTTTTTTGACACAAGGTCTTGTTCTGTTGCCCAGGCTGCAGCACAGTGGTGTGGTCATGGCTCACTGCATCCTCAACCTCCTGGCCTCTATCGATCCTCCTGCCTCAGCCTCCTGAGTAGCTGGGACTACAGGTGCGTGCCATCACATTTGGCTACTTTTTGTAGAGACATGGTTTTGTCATGTTGCCCAGTCTTATCTGTCATACTTTTTAAAAAATTTTTTTGAGATGGAGTTTCACTCTGTCATCCAGGCTGGAGTGCAGTGGCACGATCTTGGCTCACTGCAACCTCTGCCTCCTGAGTTCAAGCGATTCTTCTGGCTTAACCTCCTGAGTAGCTGGGATTACGGGCTTGTGTCACCACGCCAAGTTAAGTTTTGTATTTTTAGTAGAGACAGGGTTTCACTATGTTGGCCAGGCTGGTCTTGAACTCCTGACCTCATACCTCTTTTTTTTTTTTTTTTTTTTTTGGGAGTTGGATTCACGCTCTGTCGCCCAGGCTGGAGTGCAGCGGCACAATTTCGGCTCACTGCAACTTCCATCTCCCAGGTTCAAGCAATTCTCCTGCCTCAACCTCCTGAGTAGCTGGGACTACAGGCGCACACTGCCATGCCTGGGTAATTTTTTTGTATTTTAGTAGAGATGGGGTTTCACTGTGTTGCCCAGGCTGGTTTCAAACACCTGAGCTCAGGCAATCTGCTCACCTCAGCCTCTCAAAGTGCTGGGATTACAGGCGTGAGCCACTGTGCCCGGCCCTGTCATACTTTTGGTATACATTTATTTGCCCTAAAAAAACTATACCTGCAGAAGTTTTCCATTGTCTTGTACTCAACCACGTTGAAGTGTTGTGGGTTTTTGTTTGCATTGTGATATTCTATGTGATTTCAAAGGCATCCCTTCTCCTTAAGGTTAAATAAATTAATACAACAAATATTTGTTGCGTACCAAACTATGTGCTAGGCACTATTCTGTACTGCAAACAGAAAAGTGAAATAAGACAGAAAAAGTTCCTAGTCACAAAAGTTGTTGAAAACAAGTAAATTAATAAATAATTAGAAGAATGTTAGACAGTGATACAGGGTAAGAAAATAATCAGGCCAGGAGTGGTGGCTTACGCCTATAATCCCAGCACTTTTTGGGAGGCCAAGGTGGGAGGCTCACTTGAGCCCAGGAATTTGAGCCCTGGCAACATACAGACATCCTGTCTCTACAAAAAATAAAACTAGCTGGGTGTGTGGAATGAATCTGTGTTTCCAGGTACTTGGGAGTCTTAGGTGGGAGGATCATTTCAGCCTGGGAGATTAAGACTGCAGTGAGGTGATTGTGCCACTGCACTCCAGTCTGGGTGACAGAGTGAGACTCACTCAAAAAAAAATTATTTGCATGAGTTCGTTCGTTATGAAGACTTGTATAGAAACACTGAAATATGCTCATGAATTACAATTAAGTTTAAGGAACAGTTTACAAAGTGACGTGTATGCCATGACAATATTTATATGAAAAATATGCCCTTTGGAAAAAGATAATGGGAAGAAAATATATAAAATGGTGACTGCTTTATATCAGGTTTGCAAGATTACAGGCTATTTTTTCTCCAGATTCCAGCTTTTGGAATAAAATTTCAGGATTTGTACAACGGAGTTTTAGTTTAGTTTAGTGGTGTTGGCAAACATCATTGTTTGCATCTAATGCATTTTTCCATTGTTATCTAGGCAATAGCTTTTGCAAAGGAATAGACTGATGGGGACATGTTCTTTTCATGAAGATTTATGTCTGAAACTGTATGATTGTTGGTTGGGTAGTCATTATTATTTTAGATAATTTTCTAATAAGAGGCTTCTATATTGCATTTGGTTTAGTTAAATTTAGATGTAGGTCATAGATTACATGTTAGAAGGAAATATTTGTATTCTTTTGTTTTACACTATTGTGTCTCTCCTGTATATCATATATATTCTCTACAAAGTGACTCTTTTTTTTTTTTTTTAAGACAGAGTCTCTCTGTCGCCCAGGCTGGAGTGAAGTGGTGAGTGGTATGATTTTGGCACACTGCAACCTCTACTTCCCAGGTTCAAGCAATTCTTGTGCCTCAGCCTCTGGAGTAGTTGGGACTACAGGCGCATGCCACCACACGTGGCTAATTTATGTATTTTTACTTGTCAACCAATTCAGAAAATTTGGGAGTCATGCGAGATTCCTCTCTCTGCCTCAGTAGTCACATCTAATCAGTCACCAAGCACTGTCCATTCCATCTCCTCAGGCATTTAAAAAAAAAAAATATATATATATATTTTATTGCATTTTAGGTTTTGGGTACATGTGAACAACATGCAAGACTGTTGCATAGGTACATACATGGCAATGTGGTTTGCTGCCTTCCTCCCCATCACCTATACCTGGCATTTCTCCCCATGTCATCCCTCCCCAACTCCCCACCCCCAGCTGTCCCTCCCCTTGTTCCCCGCCACAGACCCCAGAGTGTGATGCTCCCCTCCCTGTGTCCATGTGTTCTCATTGTTCAACACCCGCCTATGAGCGAGAAGATGCAGTGTTTGATTTTCTGTTCTTGTGTCAGTTTGCAGAGAATGATGGTTTCCAGGTTCATCCATGTCCCTACAAAGGACACAAACTCATCGTTTTTTATGGCTGCATAGTATTTCATGGTGTATATGTGCCACATTTTCCCTGTCCAGTCTATCACCAATGGGCATTTGTGCTGGTTCCAGGTCTTTGCTATTGTAAACAGTGCTGCAATGAACATTCGTGTGCATATGTCCTTATAATAGAATGATTTATAATCCTTTGGATATATACCCAGTAATGGGATTGCTGAGTCAAATGGAATTTCTATTTCTATGTCCTTGAGGAATCGCCACACTGTCTTCCACAATGGTTGAACCAATTTACACTCCCACCAACAGTGTAAAAGCCTTCCTCTTTCTCCACATCCTCTCCAGTATCTGTTGTCTCCCGATTTTTTAATGATTGCCATTCTAACTGGCATGAGATGGTATCTCAATGCAGTTTTGATTTGTATTTCTCTAATGATTAGTGATGATGAACATTTTTTCATGTTTGTTGGCCTCATATACATCTTCTTTTGTAAAGTGTCTGTTCATATCCTTCGCCCACTTTTGAATGTGCTTGTTTGTTTTTTTCTTGTAAATCTGTTTTAGTTCTTTGTAGATTCTGGATATTAGCCCTTTGTCAGACGGGTAGATTGCAAAATTTTTTTTCCCATTCTGTTGGTTGCCAATTTATTCTAATGACTGTTTCTTTTGCTGTGCAGAAGCTGTGGAGTTTGATTAGGTCCCATTGCCAATGCTTTTGGTGTCAGGTTCTTTCTTTTTATTTAATGTCAGGGCTTAGGGAGAAGGAACAGGGTTGGGGGTGCCTGGGGGCAGACAACTCTGATAGAATAGGTACCTATTGCTGCTCTTCCCCAGAGGCCCTGTGCATACGTAAAAACAAATGCCTGCTCTGTCCTGCAGCTCATGGAAATATTTTTCCAGAGGCCCCTTTGGGATGGGTCTTTCCACTACACAGTTCTCAAATGTGAAAGATATACTTCAGTTTGACCCCACTTCAAAGACTGTCTTTGGTGGTGGACCACACAACCTCTTGTTGCCAGGGACCCCTCACCCAATAGGCAGCCATCATGGGTGGGGCAATAGCCCAAACCCAAGTACCTTTCTTCATGTCCATTGGACTCATGGGAAACACAAACATCCTGGCCACACTCTGAGTGTATGCTCATTAGTGTCTGCCTTCTTCTCTCTCTCCAGTGATTGTCCTGCCCCTAGATCCAGAGAAGAAACCAGCAAGTCTGTTATGTAAGCAAATAGCTGACTATGGAATAATATTCCACCTTCCATCTCTGAACCTTTCTCATCACTTGACTTAAAATGTAGGTGTCCTCTGATGATTCTTCAGTGCATTTCCACACTTCTGCCTGTAAAGGTTGAGGAAGTTGGTGAGGAGATTGCAGCTGTATGGGACCTCCGAACTCTCATTAAGTTTTGCAGAGTTTGTGAATAGAGTGTGAGAACACTTTATGCCTGTTATTTTCACCCTATGGTCTTTATCTGCTCAAATGTGCTGTTGAGTCCTGCTGGTGAGTTTTTCATTTTGGTTATTGTACTTTTCAACCTCAGAATATCTATGTCCTGCTGGTGAGTTTTTCATTTTGGTAATTTTACTTTTCAACCTCAGAATATCTATTTGGCTTTTTTTCCCCAGTAATTCCAATCCCTTCATTAAATGTTCTCTATTTGGTGAGACATTGGTTCTTTAGACATGATTTCTTTTAATTCTTTGAATACATTCAAAATTGCTGATCAAAGTCATTGTCTAGTGAGGCTCAAATCTGGGCTTCCTCAGGGACAGACAGTTTCTGTTGACTGCTTCCCACACCTACCCCCACCACAGTGTATGGGCCACACTTTATTATTTCTTTGTGAGTCCATAATTTTTTGTTGAAAATTAGACATTTGAAATAATATAACATGGCAACTCTGGAAATCAGATTCTTTCCCTTCTCTAGGATTTGTTGTTATTGCTACTTGTTGTTTTGTTGTTTGTTTAGTAACTTTCCTGAACTAATTATGTAAAGCCTGTATTCTTTGTCATGTGCATGGACACTAAAGTCTTTGCTCAGTTTAGTGGTCAGCTAATGACTAGACAGAGATTTTTTAATGTCTGGAATTAATAAGTCTTCTAGTCTCTGCTAAGGGGCATTTTGTGCATGTTGGGTCATACCTTCAACACTCAGCAAAGCAGCTTAGAACTTGGCCTTATCCTTTACTTCCTGCTTGCACAGAGTCCCAAGGTTAGGCAGAAGTGAGAACTTGGTGCCTTCTTAGGTCTTTTTGGAGCATGTGCACAGCCCTAGGCATGCACACAGCCTTAAACATGTGTGTAGCTGTCCAGATTCTCAGAAATATGTCACAGTCTTTCAAATCTCTCTATGGACATCTCATTCTCTAGCTTTTTCTTTTAAGTTTTTTTTTTTTGGTTAGCCTATTATTTGCCCTAACTGTTACCTACTGCCTGAGTAGCTGAGATGTTTAACAATCACCTTTAATTGTTTTAGACAAACAGTCCAGGGAAAATTCTGTTTGCACTGTGTGAGCTCTGAGTCCAGTCAAATAAAGACAGTCTCATGAGTGGGGCCTTCCAGGGAACCATCAGACAGGTAAAGTAGACAGTTCCATGGGAATGAAGCTCTGAAGGAGATCTAACTCTGATCTTTTCCCTCCAGTGGCTGCTAAGCTGCTGGTTTTCACAGCAATTATGGACTGTTGGTTTTCAAGGCTACCACAAAGCTGGTGGGCAAGGATAGGAATAGTGCAAATTAAGATGCCGTAAGTCTTGCTTTTCTTACTGAGATTCAGTCATTTTTGAATACTTTCTTTATTCTTGCACGTTTTTTGGTTAATTTCCATAGTTCTGAAAAAGTTGATTCTGAAGATATTTTGCTAGTGTTCTCATTTCTCCTGTAAAGGAGAGAGTTTTTGGAAGTTCTTCCTTTTGCCATTCAGTTTGACCTTGGGGTCTTTAGCAGTAACTCTGACACAAGAGAAATGGATTTCTTCAACAGCCTGTACATATACTTAGCACATAGCTGTCTTCATTCAGTTATTTAAAAGCAAACAATCCTCTTTACCTTCATTCATGTGGTCCTTTTGGGATAGCAGCTTGTGGTCATAGGTAACAAATAATATTGCTTGGCAATTTTATTTATGAATATTATATTTATACTTCAGTCAACCACTATAATAGTTCTAAACCATGGTTTTCACACTATATTAAACTTGTCACTCTTTGAAATGGCATCATCTTGCATTTGGAGTACAAATCTAGACTTGGTAAATGTTTTCTTGTGGATCTGCTCTAAGTAGTCCCTGGATCCCCTAATGATCATAGTGAAATCAAAGCCTTGGTGTAGCATCTTTAACCTTACTGCAGTCTACACTCCTTCTAGGATCCCTGAGCTTTCAGTCTAACTGATATACACAATACATATCACTGGTTCTCGTTCCCCTACACATGTTTATTTCCCATGCATTTCCTTATAGTTTGGCACAGTATGAGAAAAGGAATAGAGCTCTATGTCAACCTGTGGGTGTAGTCAGAATGTTCCAGGAATATCAAAGTTCTTTTAAGGATTGCTCTCTTAGGCAAAAACTTAGCCCAAGACACAACCCTTTAGGAGATCCTAGAGATGACTCCAGGTGAAGAGATCAGATGGGCTGCCATTCTATAGGATCCCAGCTCACCATTCTTTACTGCCTTTGCTTTCATTCTGGTGGTAGTGACTACTCATTTACCCATATCTGGGCCTTTTCTTCCCCGGAACTATGAGAGGACATACACTTAACCAATACCCTTGCCACTGGACGGAGGGATGTAACTAGTAATGACCAATAGGCTTTGGGCAGAAGTAACTTACATCATTTCCCAATTGGGAAACTTTATTGCCATTGTGAGACCTCACAGCATTCTTCCTACTGATGTTATAACCAGTGATGTTCCATATGTTGTTATCTCTATTAGCCCAGGTCCCAGAGGCAGGATAACATAGAATAACATCCTTCATGGGCATCTGCTATTTATAAGGCACAATACAAAAATAAACTTCACTGTGTTATGTGACTAAGATTTTGGTGTTGATTGTTAATGCAGCTTAACCTGCACTAACCTGACTCGTCTCATGATTTTAAGCTTGGTTCACCTATGGTCCTCTGGCTAGACCACCTGCATCATTTTGATCACATATGTCACATTCCTCAGCATCTTTGTGCTTATTTGATGCTTAGTGAAGAGAAGTAAAGACCTCATATTTTTTTTTCTCTCTGAGTCTCACACTAATATATAAAGCCATGAGCAAGCCAAATTTTACTATCATTTTCTTTCTTTCTTTCTCCCAAAAGAGATTTATTTGACATAAACTCAACTAGCTAAAATTTAACTTACAAGAATATATACATACTAAGAGTTCCAATGCCTCATTATAACTTGAGCAAACCACTGTCATCTTGGGTTTCCTTTTGCTACTCTGTAAAGCAAAGACAAGAGTTATATTTCCCAAGGTGCCTATGATAATCTGTGTGTGTGTGTGTTGGGGGCGGGGTGAGGTGTGTAACTAAGAGGATGTTAGGGAAAATGTTGTGTATTTTGCATAAAGTGAGCTATAATTGAAAAAGGCACTCCAGTCAAAGGAGTGGTCCAGAGAACTATGAACCTTCAGATGATGATGGAATCTGTTATCTATTTTCCCACATTTATTACATGCTAAAGCTGTTTGGATGTTCATTCTCCATTGAGATATTTGGCCCCAGCAGTAGTGAAACACGGACTTGCTACACTTATTTACTGATTTAAGAGTAGCAGTTAATCCAGTAAGAAGAGGATATTCTTATATCGGCCTGAGATGGCAATAAAATATTGTGTTTCTCCAAATTCTAAATGTTTTAATTTTTAAAATTTTATTTTGTTTATAAAGCAATGTCCACTTTTTTTATTAAAATAGTAATATATTTATGCAATGTTACAATAATAATTGCTACAGTTAGAAAACCTGTCCCTTCCAAAACTCACATTGAAACTTAACGCCCAACATGGCAGTGTTGAAAGGTGGGGCTTTTAAGAGATGATTGGGTTACAAGGGCTCTGCCCTCATGAAATGGATTAATTCATTCATGAATTAATGGATTAAAGGGTTATCTGATTAATAGGTTTTTTGGGGAATGGGACTGGTGGCTTTATAAGAAGAGGAAGAGAGACCTGAGCTAGCATGCTTAGCCACCTTACCATGTGACTTTATAAACAATCAAATGTGTCTCTTGAAGTATGCCTTGGGACTCTGCAGAGTCCCCACCAGCAAGAAGGCCCTCACCAGATGTGGCTACTCAACCTGGGACTTCTCAACCTTCATAACTGTAAGAAATAAATTCCTTTAAAAAATAAATTACCCAGTTTCAGGTATTTTGTTATCCGCAACAGAAAATGGATTAAGATAATAATTAAGCTTATAAAATGATATACAGGGATAACTACATTTAATTTCACTCCAGGCATCCAGGTCCCAGGAGCAATTCTTACTACCATTACACGTTATATGCATACACAAGTATAATATATGATACATACAATGTTTAAAACCTACCCTTCCCATATTTATCAACATAAATTGGAGAGACTATACACAGTATTCTTGACCTTGCTTACTTAACCTTGACTTTTTAAACTTAACAATGTTATCTTGGTCATTGCTCCTCTTTAGTCTATATAGATTTGCCTATTCTTTTTAATGGCTAAATAATATTTCACTGTACATTTAGGACCTGGCTTATGGTGCAGATGACCAAGCTGGAAAGCTGTAGGTGGGTCCGGCTCAAAATTATAGCATGCACGATACCCATTTTGATAGCACAGTTATGCTACATTAATAAATAATCTCCAGATGACAGACATTTATGCTTTTTTCAGTCTGAGGGTATTGCAGACAATGCCATGAAGATCTTGCTCTACCTTTGCATACATGTGCAAGCGTATCTAAAGAATAGGCCAGGCATCGTGGCTCACGCCTGTAATCCCAGCACTTTGGGAGGCTGAGAAGGATGGATTACTTGAGGTCAGGAGTTCAAGACCAGCCTGGCCACCATGGTAAAACCCCATCTCTACTCAAAATACAAAAAAATTAGCTGGGCATAGTGGTGCATACCTGTAGTCCCAGCTGCCAGGGAGGATGAGGCAGGAGAATAGCTTGAACCTGGGAGGCAGAGGTTGCAGCGAGCCAAGATCACGCCACTGCACTACAGCTAGGGTGACAGAGCGAGACTCCATCTCAAGAAAAAATCAATAAAATCTTAGCAATCAAGTGCTTAAATAAAAGGTATGTATATTTTTGTTTACTTTGAATCAACTTGATATACAATCAAATCCATCCTCTTTAAGTATGCAGTTTGTGTATATCCATGTTACCATCAACACAATTCAGATATCAAATATTTGTGTTTTAATAGGCTTTATTATTACTTAGGTGTGGTAAGGCTGACAGAGCAGGAAATGACTGCCATTGAAAAGATAGTTTATTATACTCACAGTTTTCAAGAAAGGGAGTACACTTCACATTACTGGAGAGTCACCTGGGGAAGCACTGAGGGTAAGGTAATGAGTGAAGCCAGTGGGAAAGAGAAAGAGGAACTGTGGGCCTAAGCCTTTCTCATGGTTTCCTCAGGAAGAACAAGGGAGGAGAAATGACCTTTGGTTGTTAGAGAAGGGAATGTAGACTATGGATTGGTTGGTTTGTATTTAAAGTGACTTAAGTATTTCACTGGCTTATCCAGAGCAAAGTGTGTTCGGCATATGCATACAGGGCAGATGTTAAAGCATCACATTTATAGATGGTAGAAGCATGGTTAATACAAATTCCATCACCACAGACGTTCTCTCACAACTCTTTGCAGAAAATTCCTCCCCAAACCCTGGCTCTAGGCAACCACTTATTTGCTATTTATCATCATAGTTTCGCCTGTTCTAGAATTTTACAAATGGGATCATACAGTGTGCACACTTTTGTGCCTGGTTTCCGTTTCTCAGCATAGTTTTGATATTTACTCATGGTGTTTTGTTATCAATAGTTTCTTTATTTTTTATTGCTGCATAGGATTCCATTGTATGAATATACCACAATTTGTTAATCTATTCATCTCTGATAGACATTTGAATTCTTTCTTGCTTTGGGATATTACAAATGTTCTTGAAAATATCTTTGAGGGGCACAGGTGTACATTTCTCTCAGGAAAAAACCCAGACGTGGAATTTCTGGGTATGTGTTTAACTTTGTAATAAACTGCCAAATGGTTTAACAAAGTGATCATGCCATTTTATACTCACAGCAGTGTATGAGAGTTCCAGTTGCTTCAAATCTTTGCCAATACATAATATGGTCAGTTGGGATGTACATTTTGATAAATATTATGCTCCAAGTGTAGATCAGATGCAACATTTTTAATTGTTTAAACCAACATCTGTTCCCACCCCCTTTATTTCTTGCCTCTCTCCATTAAGCTAATACATTCTTAGTCTCCCCTGCATCTATGAGTGTTCAATTATATCACAGTTCCAGCCAGTATGGTATAAAACAAAGTTTGCTGAGACCTATTTAGGTAAGCTTTTATTTACCTAACAAAGGAGGAGATGTGTCAGCACTATTTCCTCCCTCTCTTCTTGCTCCTTACTGACTTGAATGCAGACATGGTTCCTTGGGCTGTGGTATGCATCTTGCCACAGTGAGAGGGAGCGGCCAAGAGAACCATAATAGATAATGGAAGCACTGAGCCACCAAACCAGAAGCCACCTACCTTTAAACTTCTAATTAGGTGAGAAAAGTAAATCTGAACTTATTTAAGCCATTGTGCCCCAGGTACTCTCTTACTTGCAGAATATTGGACTAACATTTTTTTGATGTGTTTATCATTCATTAAACAGTACAAAAGGAAGTCAACAGCTGGTACGTCTACTGCACGGTTTACATCTTTAGAATTTTGTTCTTCTAATATACATTTACTTAATTATAAGTGAACTTGGAACTTCATTTATGTAAAAACTATTCATTGTCTTTTCTGTTATATGCCTATATACATCTTTTGGATATTGATTCATAAAAATTCTTTATATCTCAATAAACTCAGCTCTTTATCTGCCATATTTTTCATTTGTTTCTCAACTTTGTGTAGGTAGGGTTTTTGCTGATCAGAAATTTTCGTTTTTGTATAACGTGCTTTAAAATGAGATCTCCTATATTCAAATGTTGTTTTTGCTCTTTAGTAGTTCTATGATTCAGGGACTTTTCTACACTCAGTTATCTATCATTATTAATATGGTGGGAAATCCTTCCTAGGGTTCCTTTGAGGATAAAATGAGTTAATACATATATTACATTATTGACTGCATATAATGAGCATGCAAATATGAGCTTCCACTGTTATAATTTACAATTATGTTATTTATCTCATTATTAGGATTCAAACTGTTTCTTTTTATGTCTTCTAGAGTTTGTGTCTTGCTTGGAAATTTAACTATAAAATTATGTTTTTAAAGAATCTCATCTTTTGAAATATTTCTTTTACTATTTTTAAGAAAAATTTTGTTGCAGTTAAAGAACAGAGTTGTAAATGGCAAAGAGCAAAAAGAGTAAAGGGTTTTTCTTTGGATGGCAGACTAAAAGGTATATCTGACATTTTTGTAGATGGTTGGAACAACATACAAAGATAAAAGACTCTAGGCTTTCCAGTGACTGGGGAACTTGCTTGGGTAGCAGACGTGAGTGTAAAACGTGTTGGAAAATATCTGCTGTTTGGTTGATAGGTTCTTATAAAATGAAATGAGGTATATGTGGTACTGAGCTGAGCATGGGAAGGAAAGCATGCTGTGGATATCCTCTCAGGTAGCAATACCCTCTAGGAACCACACAGCGGAAAAGCCTAAGACAGATGATATAATTAGAGTATTAGCAACTATTTGCAAAGTGCCATGCTTATTACTTTGTAAATATGTATTATAGGACAGACCCAGTACAATCAGATTGTTCTGGACTCAAGTCCCAGCTCCTCTACACCCTGTGTTAGATGACCTTGGGGGGAGTTAATTGCCTTCAATAAACTTCAATGTTTTTTTCTATTAAATGGGATAAATATGAGTTCCTATGTCATCAGGTGGTTGTGATGATTGAACAGGATCACGCAGTGCACTTAGGACAGCACCTCTTCTGGTACACACTAAGCACCCAAGAAATGTTACCTGTAATTATTATCCAGACAACACCATTAGGTAGGTATTATCACCCTCATTTTGTGGTTGAGGATAGTGCTGTCCAGAGAGCTTAATTAGTTTTCCCAAATTTATGCAGCTAGTAAGTTGTGCTGGGATTTGAACCCAGTTCTACCTGACTCCAAACCCCACAATCTTTCTATTTATCAAAGTACGTTATGCCTTACTGATTGTATGCCTTCTCAGTTCACTGGTATGCACAGTATTTAGGTCATCTTCCTAAGGAAAATCATACCTGAAGTCACAGAGAAGACACTTTCTTCATTTTTCCTTTGTGAAAATGTGGCTCCCCTATGGCTTCATCTATAGGTTATAAACAGGTATGTGGATCATCCTTCTATGAGAAATCATACCTAAAGCACTAAAAACACTGGCTTTCTTCGGTTTATGGAAAGGCTGTATTCATATTTCCAATCTTTTCTAAAAATGTGGCTCCTCTATGACTCCATCTGTAGGACACATACAGACATGTGGTAGGTCCAAGTTGGTCTCCCAAGATCAAATTGTGTCTCCTTTTTGGTGGTCTCTACTAAAACAATTTGTTTTATGAAATCACTCAGTGTCATTATCAATTGAGCTTAAAATGTTATCAAAAATTTAAATTATTATTAACACAAAAATCTAAGAACTATGGACAATCTGCTTAGTGTGGGTTTGTCTTTCTTTCGATGGCTATATAAGGGTGGGAATTTTATTTGTTTTAACCTACATGAAATTAGAATTTTACAGTGCATGCCAAACAAAAATCGGCATTTTTCTCAACCCTATTTCCATTTTAGACTGTAATTTTGCTTTGGCTTACATTTTAATAAAGTTGGCATTTTTACCTCTTCCACATCTGGAAAATTTCCAATTGGCTTTGTCACATTGTGAACTGAAATAGTAATTCAGTTGTACTGAATTTGTTTTGAAGACTAAACCACCACTTTTGCATTTTTCTCTTTTACGATTTACTGATTTTGAAGATGTGCCAGGAAATACAGAAATATAGTATACATATATTGTATACATGTATATATATAGTATACGTATGTGCATATGCACAACTTAAAGCAAGAGTTGCATGCATGGTTGAACTTACTGTTAATTTGATTTATTTATACAGAGTAGCTCTGAGAAGTGAGAAGCTGAATAAAAGCAAATTTAAGATGGGGAAATATATATGTCTGTGTGTGTGTGTTTGTATGTAGGTTGTTGAGAACACAATTGTTTCCATCCCTTCATTGCTTCTGGAAAATACGTATTATTTCAATTTGTTCAATATTTAAGTTTAAGAAGAATATATTCTGTTAAATCAGTAACTCTGGTAAATCCACTAGATATTATACATCAATGTGACTCTTAAATGTTTGAAATAAATGACAGCAATTAAAGAAGTCTAAAGGGTCGTACTCTTTTACTACCTTTGAAAGTAAAGGGGAATGTAATTTGCCGGTCAAGAATAGCCACTCTGCCATTTTGTTTGAGGGTGAGAGCATGGTAGGGTGACCAACCATTCCATTTGCTTGGAATTAGGGAGGTTTCCAAGATGTGGAACTTTCAGTGCTTGGGGTTTTCCTGGGCAAACCAAAATGAGTTGGTTAGCATACAGCAGGGAAACCTGTCTTGGGTGTTACAAATTGCACCCATCTGGGTTTATTATTGGAACACATGACTGTCCTTCAAGTGCCCAGAACTGAGATCATCCCTGGAAATATTCACAGTGTCTAAATGGAGGAAAAAATCCTGAAACCTCAATAAAATCTTAAATGTTTTAAAAGGCTATAATGAATGCCTTTTGTAGTTTGATTTCTCCAGAATAGTCAGGATATTGATATAAACAAACCATTTTCTAAAATTCAATTAAATAAACTCAACTCCCCCTAAGATAAGTGTCAAGTCTAAAATGAACATCAACTTAGTGCTTTGCCATGAGGGAAAGAGAGATGTTTATATATGTTGAAACTGCAATATTATGTTAAGAAGGCAATTTAGAAAGTAGCTTCTTTTATTATCATAAGCACTGAGTTCTCTAAGATAATAGGACGCCCATTTTACATGAAAAAGTCACCAGAGGCTAATATTCTAGTGTCAGGTTCCAAAAAAGCTATACTTGAATCTGCCACTGCTGCCTATATTCAGCTACGTCCAGAATTGGGGACCATCTTGAAATGCATCTTGTGGAAAGCAAAAGCCTCTGAAAAGAAGATATTTATGCTCACAGATAAAATATTAACTGCTTTTAAAACGACTAGACACCTCTCTTATCTCTTCTTCACAATTGGCCATAGTGAACAAGTTCTCAACCAGAACATTGGTTGAGGAAAGTGTTCTGGTTGAGAACTTTTCCGTCTACTTTTGAGTTGATTACACTGCTAGACAATATGCACAGATGAAGGACAAGAGGGGCTTGGCCTAACTTTCTCCTTTTCATTCTATGATCAGGGTATAACTCAGCTGTCAGCTGAGCCATGCTTTCCCTTTTGATTCTCATTAAGTTGGTTGGTATCTCCATCCCAATTACAGTGGAGGTCCTCCAGGGATTCATGGAGGTAGGAGGGGCTTGGGTTTCTTCTAGTTGTTTCTGACTCAAATTTCTGCTTCTGATGAATTAGATTGGTGTCTCGATCACCTCACCTTACTGAGTTTATCGTCTTTGGTAGCCATGGGCTTGTGCCACTCAGATCTCCCTTTATGAGAACTTGCTACCAGGAGTATGATTAGCAGACAGCCACTAGTTCTTGCCCATACAACTCCCCTGTGGCATTTATTCCCTGAAGTCATTCCCAGCCAATGACTGAGCACAGCAGAGGACTAGAGACAGACCCCTGTCTGATGTGGATTCCTCTAATGGGCAAGCTTTGTTCAGAGGCTCCCCATTAGACAGGCCAAGATGTTCTTGTAGCTGCACTGAAGGTTAGGAGTTTTCTGCCCCAATCTTCCTTCCTTTCTTCTTTTCCCGCACAGATGTCAGAGTTGCATCATGGATTAATGACTCTCCCTGGCTCTTTCTGCTTATCTTTCTGCTTATCTTTCTCTATCTGCATATGTGCTTCTTAGAAGAGCCAAATTGGCACATGGATTTTTCTTATTTACCTGTGCTAGACACCACTAAAAGTACCAATGACACAAAGTTCTGTGTATAGCAGTTTTTCATTGAAGGTTGGAGGCAAAGGATAGTGGTCCCTGTTACACACCAAATGATATGAAACTGAATCTTTAGCATCTTTGCCTTAAAATACTTTGCTTACACCCTAAGCTTGGAATTTCTCATGAAGTGTCTTTCCATAGGCTCCAACTTCTTGTTGTGTCTTTCACATTCCCAGCCTTGTATCATCTCTATGATCTCCATTCTGTACTCAATATTTGCTGTGCCCCCTAGATTCTTGTTAACATTTAAGCCATTGGGATATCATCTGCTACAGCTCAAGAAATCTATTATTTCTCTTCCTAAAACTGTCATGCCAGAGTAAAAAAATGACATTTTTTTCAGACCCTATTGCGCATTATTAAGGATAAAGAACCACAAGTCTCATATTTACAGATAAAAAAAGGGATATAATTTCCATAACTCTATACAACCAGAAAGTATTTCTTCATTATGTGAAACCATAAGAAAAAGAAAGAAGGAAAGAAAAGCATTAAATTGGGTTAAACCAGTGTTATTGTGGTAATGATTTTATACATTTGGGATTTACTGTAGGATACTCTTATTTGCCATAAAATCACCTTAAGCATCTACTGACACTCGCTAGTTCCAGTGATGTAGAATGTGGAAGAGATTAACTAGCTGTTCACTTAACCCTTTCTCCTCATTTGTTGGGCAGTTCAGTAGGATCTCATGTGGGCAAGAGTAATGTACATCACACCATCATCAGGCCTGGCTCATAAAATCCCCAATTTGTGGTTTCTCCACATTCTTTCTCCTTCTTTGACAATCATTGAAGATGGCAAAGCCACATAGGAGAAAGATCATGGGACTCTGAAATTAGGCATGGAGAAAAGTATCCTACCTATCCAGAATTTTGTCGACTTTTTACTGAGTGGTTTCTTTTTCTTATTATTGAGTTTTAAGAGTTGCTTATATATTCTGGATATAAGTCCTTTATCAGATATATGACTTGCAAATATGTTCTATCAGTATGTGCTTTCTTTTGATTTTCTTAATGGTGGCTGTTTTGAATTTGATGAAGTCCATATTATCACTTTGTTCTTTTATAGGTCATATTTGGTGTTATATTTGCCTAAGTCAAGAGAAGAAAAATGTTCTGTTATAGAAGTTTTATAGTTTTCATGCCTTTACCTTTAGGCTTTACATTTTGATCTAGGATCCATTTTAAGTTAATTTTTGTATGTGGTGGCAGACACAGATAAAAGTTAATTTTTTGTATGTGGACATAATTGTTCCATCACTATTTGTAGATCAGGCTACATTCTCTCTATTGAATTGCTTTTGTATCTATGTAAAAATTCAGTTGTTCATATGCATGTTGGTCTGTCACTGATTCCTCTATTCTGTTTCATTGATGTATATGTTTATGTCAATAACACACTGTCTTGATTATAGTAGCTTTATAATAATTTTTGAAATTGGGTAGTGTTACCCACTTTTGTTTTACTTTTCAAAGTTGTTTTGGCTAGTCTAGGTTCTTTGCATTTCCATATAAATTTTAGAATCAGCTCTTCAATTTCTATTTTAAAAAACTGCTTGGGGCTGAGCACAGTGACTCACACCTATAATCTCAGCACTTTGGGAGGCCGAGGCAAGAAGACTGTTTGAGATCTAGGAGTTCAAGACCAGCCTGGGGAACATAGTGAGACCCTGTTACTACAAAAAATTTAAAATAAATAGCCAGGTTGTGGTGGTGCATGCCTGTGGTCCCACCTACTAGGGAGGCTGAGGTGGGATGATCACTCAAGCCTAGGAGGTTGAGGCTGCAGTGAGCCATGATTGCACCACTGCATTCTAGCCTAGGTGACAGAGCAAGAGCCTGCCTCAAAAACAAACAAAAAAACAAACAACAACAACAAAAAACCCGGCTGGGATTTTGATTGGGATTACCTCGAGTCTACAGATCAATCTGGGGAAAATAACACCTCAACAGTAAATTACATTGTTTGATTCTCCTATTTTACACCAAACTGCATTCCCAGGATTAACCTCACATAGTTATGATGTATTATGCTTTTTATATATTGTTGAATTTGATTTGCTAAAATTTTATTTAATTTTTTTTTTGAGAAGCACTGGTCTAGCACGTAAATATTTGAGAAATGTTAGCAACTTCTTCCCTCAAATACACCTACTGCTTCTATGGTTGCTGTTTTTCTCTATGGAGTATGATGAACAGAACTACAAAAAAAAAAAAAAATAAAAAATGCCCACTAGTGCATTTAAGCACCTGTGCAAATTTAATTAGCTTATTAGGAGTTATCATTGGGTTTTAGATTAAATATATTTAAACTTCAATTGAACTTCTATTTGTCAGTTACATAAATAAAATCAGCACATGCCCCTTTCTTGCCTGTAACAAAGAGTTTCAGGAGCTGAGAGTTCACCTGCAATCCCCAATTTCTTTCTGGCTTTCTATTTTCAGTTTCAGACTTTACGTAAGCAGCAGAAAACCCCACTTTTCAAAATCATGGCTAATAGGGTGTCTTCATATCCACACAAGACAGAGGGGTCAGGCTTCTAGTAGAGAGAATTAGAGAACCTATCTACATATGCTCTGTTAAACCTCACATGTGAGATCCGTTCACCTTTGAACACACAATTAGCCCAATTCACACTTCAGCTAAACAAGGCTGTTATACAAATTGGCAAGCTACAGAAATTCCAACACCTATAACCATCTAGCCCCTTCTTACATGTCAAGCAATACCTGAGACAACATAGGGTAAGAGTAGAATTGGCTTTCAGATTTAGTTGTTTGTATTGCTATTTTCCATCCTTTTCTGAATTAGTGTCACTGGCTGCATAACACAGCCAATCAAACTGTCACAGCCCAAAGGTAAAGTAATATCTTCCATTATCACTCACAGATTGTTTATGTGACAGCTAGACATTCCCCTTCCCCCCACTACAACTCAACTACAGAAGCTGAGTAATAGGAGGCCTGGGAGAAGGGAGACAGAAAAGGAATAAATTAATGTTTATGGGTATAGGAAGAGGCCATCTGTTTCATCATAAGATAAAATGTAATCTAATCTAAAATTTCATTTTACTTATTTTTTACTGTTTATTTGAGACAGAGTCTTGCTCTGTTGCCCAGGCTAGAGTGCAGTGGTACAATGACAGCTCATTGCAGAGCCTTGACCTCTCTATGCTTAGGTGTTTGTGATCCTCCCATCTCAGCCTCCTGAGTGGCTGAGAATACAGGCACACATCACCACACTCAGCTTTTTTAAAATTATTATTACTTTTAGTAGAGGTGAAGTCTCACTATGTTGCTCAGGCTGGTCTCAAAGTCCTGGGCCCAAGTGATCCTCCTACCTCAGCCTCCTGAATAGTTGAAACTACAAGCATGCACCAACATGCTTACCTAATATTTTTTGTATTTTTTAGTAGAGGCAAGGTCTCACTATGTTGCCCAGGCTGGTCTTGAACTCCTAGACTGAAGTGATCCTCCCTCCTCGGACTCCCAAAATACTAGTATTACAGGCATGAGCCATGGTGCCCGGCAAAAATTTCCTTTTAGAACACACTAAGTTTAGTACATTTGTGTCTAAGAACCTTCAATGTTAACAGTCACAGTACCAAGCTAAAGTATTTAGGGCATGGTAGCAATTTAATTCTGATGGTCTCAAGTATCTGTAAGGCAGGCTTGTTTGTCTTCCAATTTGTCTTCTGACAATCTTCTGAATGATCCCATTTGGTGTTCAAGAGAGACCATAATTTAATATTTTGCAATCAACTTCAGCCATGGTTGAGTTAGAAGTACATTTCTAAAATGAATCCTGGCCCTACTGTTAGCACATTCTCTTTTTCCTTCTCTTGTTCTCTATTTACTATTCTTATATTCTGCAGAAATATAAGATAGTAAATTAGTAGCAGTACTGCTGACTGGGACATATTGCTAAGAAATCTCTGAACTATTTTTCATGAGTAAATATTTCTAAATTTATATGGGTTCTGGCATTACATGAAGATGAAGCATTTCTCTATTTCCTATGATCAACATAATTTTAACTCAATGTGCATTCTTTCATTCAACATTTATTTTTTAATGCTACCTATGTGCTGAATGCAGAATTTGTTTTTAAAATAGTAAATCCTTTGTTTGCAAATATAATTTCTTGTATTTATTCACTAGACACCAGTATATGTAAGACAGTGAAAGCCACCTTGCAACATTTCCATAAATACTTATAAAGAATTTGAAAAATTGTGTGTAGGGCAACACTTTTTGTTTGCTGGACACTTGGTTCAATGGTTTCCTTAACTCTTTCTTATTTTCTATGATTTTTACCATAGACAAATGCTTTTTCCACTCAGGCAGGAAGTTGGTTGTGTTTTAAATAAATAAATAAATACAGACATATATGTGACCATTTTATAAATTTATATAGTTTTTGCATATTTTTGCGTGTATGTATGTATTTCCTTCTGAAAGCACACTTGGCCATAATTATAAAAGAAGTACATTACCAGAGACCACAATTTCTGTGTTGAATATTCCTTTTGTAAAATTTTCTGACCTATGACCCCTTGGAAGGAGGAAACACAGAAGGGCAGGAATGATAGGCTGATACTTCTAATGATTCTCTCTTGTACTTGGAAGGCAGGATGCATTGTGAAAAAAACATTCTTCAACCAGAACAGTCTGGGCTACAAAAAGCAGTAGAGCATGGGATACTGCTCATTTTCAGCAAATGAAATTTGAAAGAAGGATTTCAGAAGTAATCTGGACAACTGGCCCAGCGCCTTAGACCAGTGGTTAAATAAATGCCAGTGGTGTTTAAAGTGAGACTGTTTGGAAGGCCAAAAGCTTCACATTCAAATTTCATTGCTATGGGAGCAGTCTTAAGTCACATGCAAAAAAATTATGTTTAGGTATCTGAATTATCTGTGTCTAAGCCCCTCTCCATTCCACAGTTAACAAAGATCCAACAGAAGTAACGTTTCTGCCCTTATCCTCCTCTCATTGCATTATTTATTATCACTTGAAGCAATATGATGCTGCTAATCCTATGACTGTACAGCCTGACGTGTCCCATAGGAAATACTCCCAGGGCTAGAGTCTGCCAAGGCTAGGCTAGTCTTAATAATCTACAATTGGCAAGTCATTCGTTTGAGTTATCAACCAAGATGAGCCAAAACACAGCAGAGATTTCTGATCATCAGTCAGGAAGAAAGAGAAGAGAATGCTCAAAGAAAGTCTCAAGAGGAAAAATGGCTCAATGAATGGCCATGGACTCAAGTCCCGTAATCTCGCCACGTCTCAGTATCCTTTGTATAATGGTAGAGTTACACTGGAAAATTCTGGTGTCCTTTTAGTTCTAAAAGTCTATGAATTGAATTATATGTATGTATATTTTGAATGACATCAGTGCCTTATCCTGACTCTAAATCTGACAGAGTATCCTTTAAAGGTGCACCCCTTGTGTTTTGTTTTACTAATTTCACCATGTTAAAAAGAAAAGATTTCATTTAGAATCCTACTAGTAAGCATAAAATTTAAAAATGTGGTGAAAGTTGTCAGTAGATATCCATGTATGTGTCAAAAGGTGGTGAAACGGATTGTCCAATTTGTTAACACCTCATTTTTGTATTCAGCCCCTCCATAAATACCTTTCTCAAACCTCAGAAAGAACAAGAACAGAATATATGTAAGCTGGGCTTACTGAATGAGTCGAAAGCCTTCTCAGAATATATGAAGCCTTGAAACCATAGATTCTCAGTAAGTGACACTCAAATGTATTCCAACCCTGCAGTCTGCCATTTAAAGGAAGCAGTTCTTATTACGTCCTGGGTTTACTTATTTGTTTTGTTTTGTTTCAATTTACTGAAGTTTGCTCACATTTGGCAAATGTCTATATAGTAGAGGGGAGAGGGAAAGAGATGGAATGGGAATAAAGAAATAAACTTGCCATAGGAGGGGGAGTTCCAGAAATATTTTCTACACAAGTTTCCATCGTAAGCCAATGGTAATAAGGACTCACCACATGCCAGGCACTGGGTGAGGCCTACAAGGCACCATGCTAGATGGACATCAAAGAGAGAGGGATGAAACACAGCCACTTGGCAGATGCTTCTGAGTTAAAAACCCTTTTGCACTGGCTTGAGAGAGGCTGTTGTCCCCTGGAGAGGCTTTGGCATGGCCAGAAGAAAACATCAAAGACACTCCAGACTTCAAATCCCCTCCAAGGGTGTGATCAGCGGGACAGGAAATGGGAAAGTCATTCTAGAAGGGATTTGGAAGGGAAGGGGCTTATCCAAGGATGCCCCTCGCCCTGCACATGAGCTCTCACCATGTGTACAGTTAACAGACATGATATGGTGAACAGCTTGGCACCCAGTCAGTAGCAAGTCTTACCCTAGCCCCCGACCAAGAAACTGGGGATAAGGCAACACAAGAAAAGATAATTTAATAAGGATGTTTTGTCGTCTTCATGGTCGACTTAATAGTCTGAAAGGATACTATGGAACAGGGAAGCTTGCATTCTAAAACAACAGAAGCACAAATAAATAACCAAAGATAGAAGTCCAAAGACCAAAGTCAACCAAGAGAAAATGAACAAATAGTGTTTGCCTGAAATAATATCTGGCATGCTAAACCAAAACTCCTGGTAACCCAGCAGGGTTGCTTCATGCTTATAGTACCTCAGTATGACCAGGGAACCAAAAGTTGCCAACAAACACAAGGAAAGGCTTTTAATTCCATGTTGCTGGGAAATAATGACAGACTATGAAATCTGTCCATGTGCAGAGCCCAAACACGACTGAAATTTCACTTGCGGCCTGCCATTGAAGTGGGACCATAAAAATTAAGTCAGCCAAGCTGTTTTTTAAAGACAAAGAGCTCCTACAAAAACAAGGAATAGAAACTTCCTTGAAGAGATAGGAATGTGAAAGCAAATGTATGGGATACTGTGGATGTATATTGGTTGATTAAACCAAAGAACACATACCACATATGCATATATGTGTACACACACACACACACGTATTTGAAATTCAGCAAAGCTGAGATTTTTAAAGTAAAGCTGCAGCAAGTGATGAATTTTGTAATGAGTTCCCAAACCTGGTAATCGTCTCTGCCACATGCCTAGTTAGCGAAGACCCATGCATGCAACTTGATAGCTGTGTAGCATAATGGTCAAGTTTGGAGTTTCTGGAGTGAAACCTTCTGACCTTAGATGGAAGCTTCACTACCGACTATCAGTATGACTTAGAAAACGTCCAGGACCAGACTTCAAACAATATGGGCATAATATCAGTACTTACCTTATATGGCCGTTGTAGGTATAAAGTGAGATAATACATGTAAAGCACTGGACTGGACCCTAGCACATGTTAGGGACTCAATAGATATTCACTCTTAATATCATAAATCTATCATAAGCTCTGTGCCCCATATCCCTTCATAGTGTGCACAGCAACTAACAGGGCAAATAGTAAAAATATTATTTATTAAATACCTGTTGTTTGATTTACAAATTAGGACTCCATTGCTTGTTTGATTTCCTAAGTCCCACAACATAACAGGTGACCTATAAAACAAATTTTTTTTCTTTTTTTCTCTATGTGGTTATTTTCATCAGTTTTTTTTAAAATGCTTTTTTTTTTACAGTGTACTCAGTTTTAAAAATTCATCTTCTTAGAACAAAGTAAACACCAGTTCCTTGTCATCAGTATTAAATCCCATAAACAATCCTTCTAGAGCCTAGCACAGTATTAGCACCTTAGAATAATGTTCCTTCCTCACAGTATCCCCAAGAAGCATATTCTTCAGATGTAAATAGATATCCCTATTTTAAAAAAATCATATTAAAGTTAATTTGAAAATGCTGAATTAAATGTTAATCAGGCATATAGGACTTATCAGAGCCATAAAAATGCTAATATGTGCTGTGGATCTCCAAGAGAAGAATATAAAATGAAATGCTGTGTTCCAACAGGTTACTTGTCCACACAACTCCTTTTTCATGGAATTACCTCTCTCACAGAACTATGACCTTCATACAGCAGTAATGCTCTATGGTAGGCACTTTGAGACAGTCTGTGTTCAAGGGATGACCTAAAATCTATTTTATTCTGGAAAGTGGGGTCACCATCTCATGATAACACAGTCACTTTTCTATTCAGGCGGTCTGCATTAAAACATTATACTGATGTTTTATAGCTATCATATGATAAGCAATTATAGCTATAAAACATCAGTATCCTGATCCCCAGGGCTGATTCTGATGATTTTACTGGATGGAATGGTGTTTCTTTTTTTCACTTGCTCCACTCTGTGTAGGTTCCTCCTGCATCTATAAGCTCAGAAATATTAAATTCTTCAACAGACGCATGTAGTACCAGTTTCAGTCAAGGGCTTCACCTTTTCTGGATGTGCGTATGCAGAACACATCACCAGTGGATACTGCAAGATAACACAACCTTCATTTGTATTGTACTTTCCATAGTCATTTAAGCCTGCATTACAATTTAGTTTGTTAATCAGTGTTTCCCAAACTTTAGGATCATAATAATCACCCATGGAACTTGCGAAAAATCATGATTCTTGAGTTCCATCAGCCCTGCAGAGTCTCCAGGTGGGAGGCTCTCCTAGTGAGACTTATGATCAAGCATCTTTTGGAAATTCAAACTTGACTATATATTACACGCTTTATTTTTTTCAAAATACTAGAATTCTAAACAAAACACACTGTATCAGAATCTCCAGAGGTGGAATAGGCATCTGTATTTTTAAATGCCTAAGGAATTCAGAGTCAGTCTTTGAGGGGAACCACAGCTCTATACCATATCACAGAGATGTACTGACAGAGCTAGGGATGAAACTGGAAACCAGCTTCTCCAACTTGAAGTCCCAGGTTTTTTTATTGGACCATTCAATACTGGCCATGAGGTGCTGAACAGCATGGCACCCTAAACGGGAGGAGCCCAAATACATACTGAATGAGTAAGAAAGGAATGTCAAAAGTAATACCTGAAAATAAATACTATTCTCTAAAATTTGGCAGAGTTGTCCAAAATTTCCCAATGTGGTTTGACCAGTAAGTTCTTCTTGAGAAGATGTGATCATTCCACTTTACCTTCCAGTATTTTCTACAGTGGAAAATAGCTCCATAGGCTTTCTTCATGACATGAAATACCTCCCCAAACAGTACCAAGCAGTTTTCTGACTGGTGATATGTTTTCTTAATATATTTTCATTTCTGTTTTGTCCCCCCAACCATAAGTCTGAATATATATATATATACATATATATATATACATATATATATATATATATTAAAAAAAAAACAAGCTCTCCACAGGAAGACATGGCCTTCCGAGTGGGAAATGTGTGAGCCCTGCTGTAAAGTAGGAGACTCATCACCAGCTACTAGACTCTGGACACCTCATGCTAGAAAGAAGAGGCAATCTCAACACAGTTACAGAACTGGTTAATCATACTGTCAGCCCTGAGAAACTCTCATTTGAAGACTTAGCACAAATGGCAGAAGGAAGTAAAAAAGAATTAAAAGAGAACTTCTGGAACTAATTTTGTTAACAAGATTTCTACAACAAGACACCCCTCAGGAATCAAGACATGACTTCTTTTTAAAAAACATTTTTTATATTTCCATAGGCTTTTGGGGAAACAGGTGGTATTTGGTTACATGAGTAAGTTCTTTAGTGGTGATTTGTGAGATTTTGGTGCACCCATCGGTCGAGCAGTACACACTGAAGCCAATTTGTAGTCTCTTATCCCTCACCCCCTTAAGATATGATTTCTTTTTATCAGTTCATCTTTCCTGGGAGATAAATTTTAGACTTACAGAGGAGTTTCAAAGATAATACAGAGAGTTCTCATATATCCTTCACCTAGCTTCCCCTATCCTTCACATCTTATATAACCATCAAATTTTTATTAAAACTAAGAAATTGACTTTAGCATAATACCATTAACCAAAGTACAGAACTTATTCATATTTCATCAGTTTTCTCACTGATGAAAAAGAAATACTGTCCCTTAAGAGGTTTTTAAATCAAGATGTCTTTTGTTTTTGTTGTTGTTGCAGGCACCCATTGAGGAATCCACATTTCATTAACTTGTCATATTTCCTTAGTCTCTTCTGTTCCATGACTTTGTCTTTCTTTCCTTGTCTTTCAGGACTTTGACACTTTTGAAGAGTACCGGTTACTTGTTTTCTCATGATTTAGACTGAGATTTCACGTTTGGTGAAATAATACTCCTGGATCACCTAGCTAAGCTGGTGTCTGCCAGAATTCTCTACAATAAACTTACTCTTTTCTCTTTGTAATTATAAAATATGTTAGGAGAGATACTATCTAAACAAATATCCTGTTTTTGCCTAGACTATCACCCACTCATTTTAACATTCATTGGAGGATTTTTCCTGAGACAATTACCACCATAGTTTACTAATTCTATTTTTGAACTACTCAATTTAGAAGTTCTATTTGTTTATTTCCATCATTCTTTTTACTTTTATTCATTGGAACTCTTCTGTAAGGAACAGTTGTTGCTTCTCCTCAATTTAAGACAAAATACTGAAAGCACAGAAACAGGCTATATAATTTGAGGTGGACTGGTAGGACAGCATGTATAGATGGTTGTATCTTAAAAATATGATACTAGACCACCATCCAATGATGGTGTTCTACTCTAAAGGCAAGCAAAACATGCACAGGGCTGGACACAGTGGCTCATGCCTGTAATCCCAGCACTTTGGGAGGCTGAGGCAGGAGGATCACTTGAGGTCAGGAGTTCAAGACAGCCTGGCCAACATGGTGAAACCCCATCTCTACTAAAAATATTAAAAATTAGCTGGGTGTAGTGGTATGCACCTGTAATCCCAGCTACTCGGGAGGCTGAGGCAGGAGAATCACTTGAACCTGGGAGGTGAAAGTTGCAATGAGCCATGATCGTGCCACTGTACTCCAGCCTGGGTGACGGAGTGAGACTCCATCTCAAATAAACAAATAAATAAAATTAGCCAGGCTTGGTGGCATGCACCCGTAATCTCACCTACTTGGGAGGCTGAGTCAGGAGAATCACTTGGCATGCACCTGTAATCTCAGCTATTTGGGAGGCAGAGGTTGCAGTGAGCTGAGATCACACCACTGCACTCCAGCCTGGGCAACAGAGTGAGACTGCCTCAAAGAAAAAAAATCAACAAAAAACCATTCACAGGATGTGAAAATTTCTGGAGTTTATACCTAAACTCCAGGTTTAGGGTGGAGTAGGGTGGAGATGATGTGAGGAGGGGTTGTTCCTGGTTGTGTCCATCTGAGGAAGATGAAATACTAGCCAGGAACAAAAGCATTTCTGAGGTTCAGTGATTATAAAGGCAGAAAAGGCTGAGCAGGTGAGTGGCAATTGATGCTTGGTCATAAAACTAGTCACTATCAAAAGAGTCCAAGCAAAAGGTGACAGGGCCTGTGATGAAATTACATAAGGAAAATAGGCCAAAATCTCATGGGGCTTAAGACTGAATACAGAGGACTTTGGGTAACAGCAGGAAATCCAGGCAAATGTAATAGACACAGAAAATAAAAAGAATAGCTGGTATCATCAGAATTGTTCTCTGTGAATGGCCAGAAAGAAAATATTTTAGGCTTTATAGGCTGTACGGTCTCCGTTCAACAACTGAACTCTGCTGCTGTCACATCAACATGGCCATACACATTATGTAAAGGAATGGCCATGGCAAAATTTGACTTGCAGTAGTAGCCAGAACGCGATTTGGGAGCTATATAATTTACCTCTTGACCAGTCCTGTCTTGACTTAAAAACTTCCCAAGGGGCAGAGAACTAAAAATTGACTATAGTCACTTAAAATGAAGCATAAAGATTTTAGGAATTCTTGCAAATGAGAGGGTCTTTGAGTTACTTTAGTTACTGTTTTGATCTAGATAGAGGGGTAAGCATTACTTTGAAACTTAACCAAGTTACTTATTTATAATACATTTCCCCAAATTAGATACATTCATTACATACTTTCATTTAGAAGTTGGATTTTAGAAGTACTTTATGTTAAAGTTTCATGTGACTTTTTCTGAACCAAAATTGAATATAAGCCACTGTTATTATTAAATGACCTCTTAACTTGAAATTTTATGATATGAGTACTTTGAACCAAGTTCTTGACTTAAATTATTTCAGTAAGTTGAAATAAAGGAAATGCTAACATTCTCTCCATCCTTTGTTTCATCTCTGGCCTGGTATTTTGTTTAATGTTCTCCTTAAACATTATACCTTTGAAATATAAGCTTTTAGAGCTTAACAGTGACTAAATAGAGGAGGATGAACCAGGGGAGAACTTCAAATCATTTCACTCTAGGAGGGTTAAAAAATATATATAAAATGTTAAACTAATCCTTTTGGGAGTGAAATATCAATTCTATTTTCCTTGTACCCTCTGGGCTTTTCTTGAATTTTTGAAATCCTTTCCCTATAACTGGAATCCCTGTGAAAATATTTCTGTATATTTATTCTCAAGTAGCATAAAAATACTTTACAATTCTTTTTTAATTTAATTGTATAATGTTTTATAATTTTGACAGCTTTGGAACTTATATAGACACAAATATAAGGCAAGATAGACAAAATGCATGACCATTCACCTGGGAGATGAATAAAAAGAAAAATTACCTTTCAATATTTTCAGTTTCCATAATATTCTATTAGATCCCTGGAAATTTAATTTCAAACATATGCCATACTTTACAGATTTGATGTGAAGTAAAGGAATAATTTTCAGTAAAATATCTAAAAGATGTTTTCACATTTTAAATTTCATTAGACTGAATATTGATATAAGACATACAGGATTCATGTCACAATCTGCAATTTATAACATTGGAGTTGAAATATTATGCACATATTTTACTAATCATTATGCAAAATTATTTTTCTTCTAAGAACTTTTTCAGCAATGTGCTTTCACCTTGTGAAAAAAATAATAGTTTCACACCCCCCAAACCAGTAGACAGACTATAGAATCATTTGGGTTTTGGGGCTATAAAAATTCCGATTATTATATTCATGCTTTCCTTTGAGCATAAATTCAGTACGCCATGGGGCAGTTTTGGAGAATGACCACAGCTTTACAAACCTTATGGTTCAGCAGATGTGGTTGTAAGATATGGGTTCACTGAAAAATATTCACCAGTAAGCAATTTGAGAACTCCATTCTGAGGTTTTGATTTAAAAACCTGGTATTTCCAATAGAAAATGGGTAGCTTTACCATCATATTGGTCTTGGGATACAGAAATATTCAGTTGTCTCACGTAAGCAACAATGTGAATCAGGAGTATTTCAAATTGCAATATTTTTACAAATCTGCAAGTCATGAGCTAAGAAAGGTTTTCAGAACATACAATGACTCTTATTTCAGTTTCCTTTTGTTGACTTCAAGATATTCTGGGGATTTTCTTGGTAAATAAAGTAGAAGCTTTCATGGGAGGCATTCATTTTGAAAGATCACCTCAATATTTGAGTAAATTATTTGAACAATGTATTCTCTGATTAGTAAAATATGTGCATTTTTGAGTAAATGTGGGATTATTGAAATGTTCTGAGATTTTAGAGGAAATATCATAGCTACAATCATTTCCTGGGCTGTGGATTTGAATAACATCATCCATATGTACATTGAGAAATTTTATAAAATCCTGAAATGCACAGGAACCAAGTAAGTACCTAGACATCCATAAGAACAGAGACAAAGGAGCTTCAGAAACACATTAGTCAACCTCATGCTTCAAAGGTTTGAGTTAATGAAAAATTGAGTCAGACCAGGGGTACTATGTTCATGTAGATCAAAAGTTCCCACTCTAATTCCTTGGCTGTGAGAGGCAAGTGTATTTCCAGATTTTTCTTTGTAAAATAAAAGAAAATCTGAAAAATGCTGACATACTTTCTTAATGCTTTTAGAACTTGTGAAACTCATTATGAAACTCGTTGACTTACAATCTAACATTTCCATAAAACAGGACAGGCTGATGAAATTAACATGCTAAAAAGTTGCAAGGGAAATCTACCTCTACAACAAGGCAGGATTGCAGTGTTGACTCTCAATGAGTGCTGTTTCCTCACTTGGGGGATAATTCCTAGGTGGTGGAATACTTAGTCCACAGAGCCTCTTAATTTGCTCCAGTTTCTCACTTACTTTCCCATGAAATATTCAGAGTATCACTTATGGTTTTATTAGTCAGAACTCTTTGGTTGCCCAGTCATGACTTGATTGATTGATTGATTGTTCTCGGTGTACTTTATTCTCCTGATGTCTAGCTAAGCAGCCCACACAAGACAGAAATGGGTAGCACAATATTTATTTTTAAATATTCCTGTTTACTTGTAGTGTCCTTGAAAATAACCAAAACCTCACGGAACTCACTCATATAGATAAGTGAAGACCAGGAAGAATAAAAGTACTGTTTCAATTGCCTAAGAAGTTGTCTGTTTTCTCTCACTAGATTATAATCCCTGTGAGGGTAGGGACATTAAGTATCCTTCAGGGTGTCATCAACACCAGTATGGTAGTTTGTACACAATATAGGAGCTCAATAAACATTTTAGTTTGGTTGATTACATCTGGGATTATTAGACCCTATGCAGTATGTTTACTTATTATAAATTAAACTTCACAATGGCTTTTCCAGTTAGGCAATATTATCCTGATTTGCTAAAGTTCCAAGGTAACATAGTAGGAAAGCAAAATAACTGGGATGAGAACTCAGGGTTTCTTAGTCCAGATTTATTATTTCCACTCTCAATCAGCTGTGTGAAAAAGTGTTCAATGGACAGTAGTAGTTTCAAAATCTTTACTCATTCCACAAAATAAAAGATAATGACTAGTTTTTTTAAAAAAATATTAACATAAATACCTAATATAAGAATCCTTTCTTACCACAGAAAAGGAGGAGTTTTGAAATTCATTATTCCTTCCAACTTTGAAGGAACAGAAAAGTCTTCAGTTTACTATTTAGAGAAAAGACTTCCCAATTGCCAATCCAATATTTTCCCAATCATATTCCTAGTTGGAACATAGGCACTGAGTTTGGAACCTGAAGCCTATTTCCTGTCTAAAATTGTTTTCATTCATTGTATGTGAACACTTGTTTTTTATTGCAAAGTTGTTTACAAAGTTGAACTGCTGGAATACATTTCTTTTAATGAACAAAAGAGCGATGGAATATTTAGCTGGAAGGAATTCACAGAGTTGGATGCAACTTGAAAATAGTTTTAAGGTTTGAAAGTTCTAATGTAGGCTTTTTAGTCTAAAGTGGAGGAACATGTAGGTAAAAAATTTTTAATAAAAGAATTGAATAACTCAGAAAGGAAGTCTGACAATCTCTTCAAACTAAACAGAACTTGCTTTCATCTAAAATAATGTTTCATTCAGTAAACATTAATGAATATAAAATCCTTGCTACATGCCAGGCATCAGGATATTGTTCACTAACATTGATCCCTACCCATAACATAAAAGAGAATCAATAATTTTATATTTTAATAAGAAATGGTAAATGACTGTTATTGTAAAGGCAATTTATGTAAGTGACAACAAATAATACTCAGAATCTCAACAGTTAGAACAATAATATCAACGCATAAAGCTGAGATCAACTGCATATACAAGCCACCTTGAAAACAAAAACCTGGTACTTGGTCTATAGAATATGTGAATCAAAAGACAGTATTCCTTTTTT
The DNA here is from genome assembly GCA_963573385.1 of Cacajao melanocephalus. NCBI lineage: Eukaryota > Metazoa > Chordata > Mammalia > Primates > Pitheciidae > Cacajao > Cacajao melanocephalus. Next base: position 17,256 of record CAUYLG010008523.1, on the reverse strand, counting down.
TTTAATTGGTGAAACTTCAGTTTTTTTACTTAAATGAAGATACAATTCATGCACCATAATATTTGCCATTTTAAAGTGAATGATTCAGTGGTTTTTAGTATACTTAATAGAGTTGTACAACTGTCACAACTATCTAATTCAATTTTCATCACCTCAATTAGAAACTCCGTACTCTCTAAGTTGTCACTGGCTGTTCCCTCTTTCCCCTAGTCCCTGGGAACCACACATCTCCTCTTGGTCTCTATGGATTTGTCTATTCTGGACACTTCATATCAATGGAATCATACAATATGTAGTCTTTTGTGACAGACTCCTTTTACTTAGCATAATACTTTGAGTTTCACCCATGTTGTAGCAGAAATCAGTACTTCTTTCCTCTTTATAGCTGAAAAATACATCACTGTGTGGATGGACTACATTTTAATCATTCACCAGTTGATGGACATCAACTGGTGTTATTTTTTTGGTTATTTTTTGGCTATTATAAATAATATGAACATTTGTGTACAAGTTTTTGTGTTAACATGTCCCTTTGATAGGATCAACTTAGAAAAAAGAAAAGTAAGAGTGAAAAAGGCAGCTAACACAGTTCCAAAGACAGTAAATGTCCTGTTACAAATCCAGAAATCAGGATTCTAACATTCCCTAATTATTCTGAAGATAAGTCAGTATGTCCTTTGCTACAGGACATATTCATGGGCCCCAAACCAGGCATACTAAATTAGAATTTCCAGGGAAGTAGGGTGAAAATCTCTACATTTAAACAAGGCTCCCAAGTGATTCTAATCATTAGCCAAGTTCAGGGAACACTGGCTTAGTCTTTGCAACTCAAAGTTGATTCCTGAGAATCTCTAGCACTCCATCTCCTGGAAGCTTGTTAGAAACGGAGAGTCTCAAGCCCCACTCCAAACCTATTGAATCAGCATCTCATTTTAACAAGATCTCCAGGTGAAAGGACTCATTCAATAAATGGTGCTGGGATAGCTGGCTGGCCATAAGCAGATGAATGAAACTGGACCACCACCTTTCACCATATAAAAAATTAGTTTAAGATGGATTAAAAACTTAAATGTAAGACCTAAAACTATAAGAATCCTAGAAGAAAACCTAGGAAATACAATTCTGGACATGGGCCTTGGGAATGAATTTATGACTAAGTTCTCAAAAACAATTGCAACAAAAACAAAAATTGCCAAGTGGGACTTAATTAAACTGAAGAGCTGCACAGCAAAAGAAACTATCAATAGAGTAGATAGACAACTTACAAAATGAGAGAAAATATTTGCAAACTATGCATGTGGCAAAGGTCTAATATTTAGAACCTATAAGAAACTTAAACAATTGAAAGAGTAAAAAGTAACCCCATCAAAAAATGGGCAAAAGACATCAACAGACACTTCTGAAAAGAAGACATACAAGAATCCAATGAACATGAAAAAATGCTCCACATCACTAATCAACAGAGAAATGCAAGTCAAAACCACAATGAGATACCATCTCATGCCAGTCAGAATGGCTATTAGTAAAAAGTAAAAAAACCAGCCACTGGCAAGGCTGTAGAGAAAAGGGGATGTTTATACACTGTTGCTGGGAATGTAAATTAGTTCAGCCACTGTGGAAAGCAGTTTGGAGACTTCTCAAAGAACTCAACACAGAACTACCATTTGACCCAGCAATCCCATTACTGGGTATATACTCAAAGGAAAATAAATAATTCTACCAAAAAGACACATGTACTTTTATGTTTACTTTGGTACTATTCCCAATAACAAAGACATGGAATCAACCTAAGTGCCCATCAATAGTGGACTGGATAAAGAAAATGTGGTTCATATATACCATAAAATACTATGCAGCTATCAAAAAGAATGAAGTCACGCCATTTGCAGCAACATGGATGGAGCTGGAGGCCATGATCCTAAGTGAATTAACATAGGAACATATCCTAAATGAATTAACATAGGATTCCCAACCCTAGCGGCACATTAGATTTTACCTAGAGGGCTTTTAAGAAATATGATTCCCGTGTCCCACCCCAGACCAATTAGAGCAGACCAATTAAACTCTTAGGAGTTGGAGGTTGGGCATCAGTATTTCATTTGATTATCTTAGTTCTCAGTTGGGTTTAATGTGCAGCCAGGGTTGAGACACATAGAAAGTGGTGATCCCTCTCAGGTAGCCATCCCCAACATTTTTGGCAAGAGGAACCAGTTTCCTGGAAGACAATTTTTTCCACAGATGCAGGGATGGGTTTCAGGATGAAATTGTTCCACCTCAGATGACCAAGTATTAGATTCTCATAAGGGGTGCACAACCTAGATCCCTCACATGCACAGTTCACAATAGTGTTTGCTCTCCTAGGAGAATCTAATGCCGCTGATTTGACAGCAAGCTGAGCCCAGGTGGTAAGCCTGCCGCTCACCTCCTGCTGTGTGGCCCTGTACTGGTCTTCCGCCTGGGGGTTGGGGAACCCTGCTCTAAGGTAAGCCTAGGAGGTGAATCCAAGAAGAATACTACATTGTCACACAGCCTTTCCACTGCAATATTGATATAAAATTTCATGTACTTAATCCTTTAGTTCCACTATTTTTAAAAAGGGAAAAGGGAAAGGAAGAGAAAAGGGAAGGGGGAAGGAAAGTGAGATGAGAAGGAAAAGGAAAAAGGAAGAAAAAAAACGGAAGGGAAAAAGGAAAGGGGAAAGGAAAAAGGAAAGGAAAGGAGGAAAGTAATAAGGGAGGGAAGGAGATATGAGACAAGAAAAAGTATTATAATATGCTACATAAGAACCTTATAGTTTGAATCAATTGCAACAATTTTTATTCGAACATATTAAAAATTTCCCTGTTAAGTTTTTAAAAATTCTGTTGGGGTATCATTTACATACAGGGAAATTAATCTCTTTTTGTGTACAGTTCTGAATTTTGACAAACACATAAGCTTGGGTAACCACCACGGCAATGAAGTCACAGCAATTCCATCACTCCCAAAAATTTCACTCATGCTGACTCTATGTAGTTAGCTCTTCCTTCTACCCAAAGACAATCACTGACCACTTTTCTGCCTCTACAGTTTTGCCTTTTCAAAATGTCTGAATGTCAAATAAGTGGAATACTGAGTCTGGCTTTTTTCACATAGCATAATAAATTTCAGATTCATCCATGTTGTTTCATGTATCTGTAGTCTGTTCCTTTGAATGGAATACTGTTCTATTGAATGGAAATGCCACTGTTTATTCACTTACCAACTGTAAGATGTTTGAGCAGTTTCTAGTTTTTGGCAATTATAAATAAAGCCACTATAAACATTCACATACAGGTTTTTGTGTGAATATAAATTTTAATTTCTCTTGGGTTATTACCTAGGAGTAGGACTGTAGGATTGTATGACAATTCTGTGTTTAATGTCGTAAGAAACTGCTAAGCTCTTTTCAAACAGACCCCAGTGTTTTGGCTTCTCATCAGCAATATATGAGAGTTCCAGTTGTTTTGTATACTTGTCAACATTTAATACTGCCAGGCTTTCTGGTTTGTTTCTTTTAGTTTTAGCCATTCTGTATAGTGATATCTCATTGCAGTCCCTTTAGGTTTTGATGCCCTAAATTATCCTTGGCTATATTTTTTAACCTTGTTTTTAAAAATCTAGCAGGTAATCTGTTTTGTTATTATTATTTTTGTTTCCTAGCATTAAAAAACTTGTACAGAATTAGACAGAAGAGTATAATAATCTGTGCGAACTGATCACATAGTTTCAATGATTGTCAGTATTTGCTATTTCATCAGTCACCACCATCAATTTTGTTTGTTTCTCAAGTCCTTTAAAGCAAATTTTATATTTTATTTCATTAGTTAATATTTCAATATGAATTCCTTGAGGAACATCAAAAACAAAGCAAAGGTAATCATATATAACAAAATTAGCAATAATTTTTAATGTCCCCTAATAAACAGTCAATTTTCAAATATCCTCAATTGCCTCAACCATGTCTTTTTAAAAAATTGCTTTGTTGAAATTTAATTTGCTTATGACATGAAGTGGAAACTATAAATCCGAGGTCCTACTTTTTTTTCAAATGATTGTGGTTCCACTCAATTTTCAGAAATAGTTTGAAGTCAGTTCAGATTTTACTGTGCTATAGTTTATCTATTCAAATTATATTTTTATTCTACAACGGCTATTGGAAATTATAAGGCAGATATTAGGAACATTGAATTGGTATATCATTTAACCCACAGATCGAAACAGTTAAAAAATGCCTGCCCAAAATGGACAGTACAGTCAATTGATTCTGTTGGCAGTGAATATATGGGTTGGCATTACCAGCCCAGGGTAGCAGGGAGAGGACAAATGTGGTAGTAGGGGAATCGGAAGGGATTCTTTATTTGGCCAACAGACAGAAGGGCTCACTTCTTTCACCTGGCATTGTTACAAATGTTTTGTTGATAGTGGGCCCCTAACACAACTATGGAATTGATAAAACACTATAAAGAGAGGAGTGTGTGTGTGTGTGTGTGTGTGTGTGGTATGTGTGTGTATGTGTGTGTTGTTCCAGAAGTTTCAACCAAATACAATTTTGGTTTTATTTTGTTTAAAGGAATTTTTTCTTTCTTTCATTTTAGTTTTTCTTTCACTTTAGTTAGTAAACAGACAAGACTTTATTTTGAATTTGTTTCATTGTTGCTTTTATCTTTTAAAAATGTGGTTTAGTTCACAGCCGAGTCATATAAAAGTAATTAATATTTAGATTTGAAGATCAGCATCTTAGTGTTTTCTGTTCTGATTATTTTAAGTATATGGTTCAGTTTAAATTCCTGGTTGGAACAAGGCTTTTGTTCAGTCCAAACCTATATGCATTCCTACAGCCTTGAGCTCTTTTTCAACATTTGCACAAACGTATTTGCTTGCTCTATTACTGTTTAGTACAGATAAGAAGGTTCAAGTAAATGTAACCTGCACAATAAGAATATAATTACTGTTTAAAATCAAACTTCAGAACAGGTCAACATGGCATAATCTCCTGTCTAAATGATCTGTAATTCACCTCTCCAGATAGTCATCTTGGCCCTGGAGTGGTTTAAAAGGTAGTAGCTGCCAAAAATTGTTAACCATTAAACAAAGGTTTGCTTTTCTTTTATGTGGCAGGAATAAAGGTACACTTTTAAATGGTCCGAAAAACGCATTGGTTTTGAATCCAATTTACCCTACAACCCTTGCTTTTGGGATCCAGGAGGAACCTTTCCAAGAGGGTTTTTGGTTTGTTTTTTGTTTTGCCTTCACAGAGTGACCTGAGCCAAGGTATGTGGGTTTTATTTCTGGGGGCAAAGTTGACATAAAGAAAACTTGGAAAAGCCAAGGGAGACTTGAAAGGACTGTGCATTACACTGGAATGTATTCCATCAATTGTCAGAGTACTTAAGGACAATGAGTCATCAGGGAATGTCCCCTTCATGAAGGCAACAATGGGTTTGGATTATGGAGAATATTCATTTCTCTTACTGAACCATAGTGCAGTTTGCCAGTTCCCTTCATGGTAGCTAAAAAGTAAACATTAGTATTGATGTTCTATTTCATAAAATTAGCCCACTACATTGCTTGTAGCCTCAAAGAATTCTGTAGTTTCACTTTCAAGGCAACTCTAGAAGACAGTATTTTAAGCACTAGGGGACTTGCTATGCATACACAACCAGCCTCTTATGGATTCAATTAGTCACCATTAGAACCTGAAAATCTAAGTTTCTACTTAATTATCTGTGCTCAAGGTAGGTTTCTCCCAGGGCATTTCTTTCATAGCTACATTTGGTTTCTGCCAAAATCTTCTTTTGAGATTTAGATTTTTTTTTTTAGACCTTCACCAATGGAAGGAAAATGCCAAGTATTTCATTAGCATAATGGACCTATATGCCAAAGCCAATGAAATTATCATGTTACTTATCAAATTCCTTAAATCATACATGTTGGCAAAGTCATCACTTCCTTCCACTTATTACATTTGTTGTTTTTACTGCCAGATGAGAGAAACAAAGATATTTGAAGTGATCTTTTCTAATCAGGTGACTTGCTACTATGAACATTTAGGTTAGGCAATTCTTTGCTGGGGTAGGGACTGTCCTGTGCGTTGTAGAATGCTTACCAGCATCCCTGACCTCTACCCGCTGTTTCAGTAGAAACCCCATCTCAAGTCAGGACAACCACAAATGTCTTCAAACATTGCCAAGTATCCCCTGGGGAGAAAAACTGTCCCCTATTGAGAACGAGTTTTATAAACAGCAAGACAGGTATTCATCCTCAGTCTTTTGAATTATTAATTAATACATTCCACAGTTGGCTCCTGTGTAAGGAGTGGTGCTAGACACTATTGGATATGATCCTTGTACAAAGCTTGTTTTCACAGAGCTTATGAGTTAGCCTAGAAAGTTCACAATCTAACCTCATTCTTAACATCTCCCTGGCAAGAGTCATGAACCGGGTCTGTATAGGCGAGGACCCATATGTAAACTCACATCTTGCATTGGCTCATTATCTGCCTATTTGACCCTGAATCCCGAAACCAGAGCACCTGTGTAGCCTCAGTGGGCACTCAAATGGGATGACTCCATTCTCTCTTGAACTCTTCCAAGGTATTAGATTTGTGCCATTGATTATCTACTGCCCAGTTTATAGAAACTGCGTGCAGTTCATCATTTTCTTATTTTTAATGACTAGCACCCTCTATAAAACAGATTTGGCTAGCTGCCTGGATGAATGGTTTGGTCGAATATTTTGGAGCATCTTGGCAGCCAAAGTAAAGAGTTTGGAGACAATTTCTTTTAGTATGGGAATGACATGACTGATTACTCAGTAACATCCACATGTCATGGTACTAGAAAGATTTAGAGAAAACATGAAGACAAAGAGAGAATAAAATAATTTTATATTCCTTCTACGGATCAGTAAAGTACAGTAGCAGAATAGCAGCAATGCCAATGAGGAACAAAGGAACAAAAAGGAGAGCCATTTCAAAGAAAAATTAATAAGATTATGCAAGAGGAAATGATCATGACAGAGGAATTGAAAGTCAAAGGACTCAAGTTCAGTGTGTGTGGATCTGAAAATGTGGTTTCTCCATTAAATACAAATATAAGTATTGAGATGAATCAAGGATATCCTGATATACTGAGGTCGTCATTCTTCATGTAACTTTCCTCATTTGAAAGTAATATTCTTATGAATTTTCTATTCTTACATCAAGTCTAGCTATAAACTAAGAGCAACCAAACAGGAGGTGGGATGATTCATTTTTTGAACAATACCACATGTAAACAATGCTGTGAAAAGCAATATAATATGAATACAAGAGGCCTGAAATCAGAATCAATAAATCTGATCACATCCCAAGATGACATATGTGAAGCCTCACATGGCATTATCCACCACTCAGCTCACTGCACCACGTTTCTTTTTCTTCAATATGAAAAAAAGTAGCTGACAAGTGCAGCTTTCCTTAAAATGTTATATTTTTAGAAATGCCAATTAAATTAATGATATCCTCCTTGTTAACAATCTTCAAGTAGTTTTATAATACGCAGAATCATCTCAAGCACTAATTTTAAAGTAAATGAATATTGAGTGTCTCATATATGTCAGACCACTTTTCTGAGCACTGATAATAAAGGGGATTAGAAAATAAACTCCTTGTTCTTGTCCTCTTGGAGTGTACATTCTAGTAGGGGAGACAAACAGTAAACATATAAAGAAATGAATATGTAATAAATCATGTGGTATTAAGTGCAATAAAGACCACTAAGGCACTATAATAGGATTGAAGGTGATTGAGGTGTTATTTTTGATCAGTGAAGTGACATGTGAGTAGACTAGGAGAGCAGGAAGCAGGCTATGCAGTGTCCTAGAGAGGACTATTCTGAGCAAAGGAAACAGCAGGTGCAATGGTCCTAGAAAGGAGAAGTGCTTGGCCCCTTAGGGAAACAACAGCAAGGCCAGGTTGCTGGAGCAGAATGAGTGACAGGGGAAGGAGAGGGAGTCAAGAGGGAGTAAGGGCCAATTTATCAAGGGCTTTGTAGACCATGGAAAGTACTTCAGGGTTTTCTCCCCAAATGTGATGGGAAGAAATTGGGAGTGTTTTGACTAAACAATGACATGATCTGATTCAGAGTTTCCAGCAGTGGTTCTCAACAGGGGATAATTTTTGCCTCCAGGGTACATTGGGCCATGAATGTCTGGAGACATTTTGGTTGTCACAACTGGGAAGAAGTGCTCTTTGCCTCCAGTGAGCAGAGATTAGTGATGTTGTTAAACATCCTACGATGCAAAGGACAACCCCTTTTTCTTACCACTGCCCATTCCCACCATCAACACACACAGCGAAGAATTTTCTGGGGCAAAATATCAACGGTGCCATACTTGAAACTCTGGTTTACAGGATACCTCTACCATTGTGAAGAGAACAGACTGTGGTGGGGTCAGGGTAAAAGCAGGAATCAACTTCATTAGACTCAGATGTCAGGGGTAGAAACTAAAAAGTGGTCAGATTGAGGATACTCTGTGAAGACCAAATCAATAGAATTTGTAGATAAATTTAGTATAAGAGGTGACTCAAGAATGACTCCAAGTTTTCGGGCATGAACTACTGTGTTGAGGAATTTAGGGAGAGTAGTGAGTTTGGGAAGATATCAAAAATTCATTTTTTAGCATATTAACATTGAGAATTTATTAGCTATCTAAGTAGCCATATATAAATATTAATCTTAGAAACATGAATCTAAAGTTACATGTTTGGTTGCAAATATAAACTTGAGAGTGGTATTGCACAGGATTCTTAACTGCAGACAACAGAATCCATTCTAGCCCATTTAAATCAAAAGGGGATGTTACATAGTTCCAATAATCTCTGGGTAGGACAGAACAAGACCTGATGGTATTTGGTCAGAAACAATACATCCAGGGTACACAGCCAACCACACCATTGGAAAGTTCTGGTGAAAACACCACTGTTGCTACTATCCACTATGACTTTACAGACTGGACATTGGAGATGTACTCAATTTGCCTCAGACCAAGCAGGTGTCTTAGCCTTCATGCTAGATAACCCTATCTCTCCTAGTCACAATTGTGCCCAAATCTTGCACCTGTGCATTTGATGTCACATGTCTCCACTCTAGCTATAAGAAAAACATACAGTTTTAGCTTTGCAGTTTTTGTAATACTGGAAGGCGAGCTAGAAAGGTTTAGAATGAATGTTGAATAAGCCAACTTGCTCTCTATCTGTCTCAAGAAGCCACTGGCATATAGATGGAATTTACAATTATGGGGTTTGATGAGGCCATGTGGGGAGAGAAGAACAGTTAGTGGGATGAGCTCTTAGGCATCCCAACACTTGAATGTCTGGTAAGGAGACGGAAAATAATCAGGTAGTGACAGGTATGAGAACCAGGAAACTGTGATATCTTAGAAGCCAAACCAGGAGAGTGTTTCAAGGAATAAGTGATCAACTGTATTGAATGGTGCTGTCAGATCAATTAAGAACAGATGATTAACCAGTGGATTTGAAAACACTGAAGTTATTCATAGCCTGACAAGAGACATTTCAGTGGAGTGATGGGAACAAAAGCCTGACTAGAATGGGTGCAGGAGAGACTGGGAGAGGGTGAAGTGGGGACAATGAGCATAAAAGGGACAGAGATACAGTCCTGAAAGTTGGAGGGGAAAATGGGGCTAAAGAAACATCTTTTTCTCAAATGGAAAATATTTAAAAATTAAATATTAAAAGAAAGGCATACATAGTCACATTTTAAAACAATCCAACCAAGTTCTATAATTTAAATTCCGTCTCTTTCATAGAAATTGGGTTATATCTTGGTCTTTGCAAATACTGTGCATTTAAACATTGCTCCTAATCATTTGGAAAGCCTCCATGGGGAATGCAAAGGGATTTCTGATTATCAGCTCATTGCCCTCTGAGCCTTGCCACAGTCAAGGTGTCATATAAAAAAAATCATTGCCAAGATCATCCTTTCACAACTGATATCTCTGATTTTGTTTAAGCTTTTCCTAAAACACTTTTCATTTTTCTCTACTTTTAACCAATGAGCTTAATTGGAAAATACTACCCTTTGTTATCCATAAGAGAAGTTCACTTTAGAAAGTGCAAGAATATGAAGATCTTGCTGTAATAATATATTTGTCTTCATCTGCTGAAGTACAACTACTAAGAAAACAGAATCAGTAACTGGTTCCATTCAACACTCCCAGCTCTCCCTAAAGGGAACATATCTGAAGAATTAAGTTATTTGGTCACCTTTAATAAATTTTCATTTCCATCATATGCTCTTAACAATTCAGGAGACACTTTTCTCCATTTAAGTCTCCCAGTGGGCATCTCTATTTTTTCACAAACTGTTCTTAGTTATTATCATTGTCTTGCCTATGGAGAGTAGGTTTGTTGCTATGACAAATCAGAGGAGATTTTAAAGGATGACATTACTTTGACAATTTCGGGATACTTATTCATATCTATAAATATCAAAAAGATTAGAACAGTCATTTGGTCTTTTCCTTTTATAGTTTGCATGTTAACTTCTTATCAGATATATGGTTTGCAACTATTTTCTCCCATTCTGTAAACTGCCATTTAATTTTGTTGTTTCCTTGGCTGTGCAGAAGCTTTTTAGTTTGATGTAGTCCCGTTTGTTTATTTTTGCTTTTGTTGCTTGTGCTTTTGGTGTCAAATCCAAAAAACTAATTGCTAAGATCAATGTTAGGGAGCTTTTCACTTGTTTTGTTTTCTATGACTTTTTTGGTTTCAGGTCTTACATTGAATTAAATAATTTTTGTGAATCGTGAAAGATAGGAATCCAATTTCATTTTTTTGCATGTGACTATTTAGTTTCCTACCACCATTTATTAGAAAGACTATCCTTTTCCCACTGTGTATTATTGGCACTTTTGTCAAATAGTGGTTGACCATATATGTGTGGGCTTATTTCTGGGCTCTCTATTCCTTTCCAGTGGTCTATGTGTCTGTTTTCATGCCAGTGCCATACAACTTTGATTACTATAGCTTTGTAATATAGTTTGAATAAGGAAGTGTGATGCCTTCCACTTTTCTCTTCTTTCTCAAGATTGCCTTGGCTATTCTGGGTCTTTCGTGGTTCCATAGGAATTTTAGGATTTTTTTTCTATTTCTGTAAAAAATGCCATTGCAATTTTTTTGGAGGTTACAATGAGTCTAAAGATCACTTTGGGTAGTATGAATGCTGTAACAATACTAATTCCTCTGATCTATAAGCACAGGATATCTTTCAATTTTTTCTGTGTCTTCAGTTTTTTCATAAATGTTTTATAGTTTTTAGTGTACAGATCTTTCACCTCTTTGGCTAAATTTATTCTTAAGAATTTTATTGTTTTTGATGCTATTATAAAAAGGATTGTTTTCTTTTTTAGATAATTTATTGTTAATGTATAAAAATGCAACTAATTTTTTGTATGTTGATTATGTATTCTGCAACTTTATTGAATTCATTTATTAGTTCTAAAAGTTTTTTGGTGGAATCTTTAGAGTTCTCCCTATATAAGATTATGTCATCTTCAAACAGAGAAAATGTTACTTTTTCTGATTGGGATGTCTTTTATTTCTTTTTCTTGCTACATTGCTCTGTCTAGGACTTCTAGTACTATGTTGAATAGAAGTGGTAAGAGTGGGCATTCTTTTCTTGTTCCTGATCTTAGAGAAAAATAATTTAGTTTCCCACCATTGAGTATAATGTTAGAGGTGGGCTTGTTATATATGGTCTTTATTATGATGAGGTACACTTATTCTATACCCAATTTGTTGACAGTTTTTATCATGAAAAAAATGTTGAATTGTATCAAATGCTTTTCCTGCTTTTATTGAGATGCTCATATGATTTTTACATTTCATTTTATAAATGTGGTATATCACATTTATTGATTTGCATGTTGAACTCTCCTTGAATCCCAGAGACAAATCTCACTTGATCATGGTATATAATCTTTTTGATGTGCTGTTGAATTTCGTTTATTAGTATTTGTGCATATTTTCCGTTCTTTTCAGTTTGCTGAGGTTTATTTTATTGTCCAGAATATGGTCTATTTAAATTCAATGTTCATCACACTTAGTGAATATTCATATGCTTCACTACAGAAATATTCACGAGTTATTTCTTGGGGCTTCCCTAGTCTCTAACGTGGGTACATACACAATATATGTAGCATATAATATTCTTAAGATTTGAAAAACTGTGAATTCTGAAATACATCTTATTTCGGGGATTTGAGATAAGAAATTCTTAGTTACATTATCATTATCCAATGATAATTATCCTCATGATCTAGAATAAGTTTATATTATTTTTAGATTATCACTCATGAAAACAAATACATTTTAAAATTTCATAGAAGAACTTGCAGACTCAAAAGAATATTTCCATAGACCATGGGGTCTCTGGTTCCCAGCTAAAAAACTTAGCAATGATGAATTTATAGTATAATGGTGTTGAGTTTTCTTTGGCTCTAGCTGCTTTCTCAGCAAAGACCTTTGAAATGCTAAACTGTCTGACAGGCAAATTTGGCTGGCACTTTTGCTTTGGATTTTCTTGGATGTGATCAGAATTGCCAAAGGTAATTTTATTGCTTTTCTATGATGAGTGCCGAAGATTGCAAGGAAATCATCGAGGAGAAAGAGATGAACAGTTCATGACAAACATCAACCCCATGTGGTAATGAGCCAGAGGCAAAGAATGCATTTAAGGGTCCTTATAATTGTAAGCTTTAGCCCAGAATTAAATAAATAATGCCAATCTTTATTTAAAAATATTGTTGAGTGAAAATGATCAATCAAGAGGCCTCTGTTGTGGTTGGGCGTGGTGGCTTATGCCTGTAATCCAAGCACTTTGGGAGGCCTAGGCAGGTGTATCACTTGAGGTCAGGAGTTCAAGACCAGCCTGGCCAACATGGTGAACCCTGTCTCTACTAAAAAAATACAAAAAACAAAAATTAGCCAGCTGTGGTGATATGTGCCTGTAATCCTAGCTACTCAAGAGGTTGAGGCAGGAAAATTGCTTGAACGTGGGAGGTGAAGGTTGCAGTGGGCCCAGATTGGGCCACTGCACTCCAGCCTGGGCAGCAGAATGAGACTCCGTCTCAAAAAAAAAAAAAAAAAGAAAAAAGAAAAAAGAAAAAAGAGTCCTCTGTTGTGTAGGATGAGGGGGAAAGACTCAAGATCAGCTACAAAAGTTAAACCATTAAATTCAATGGACACTGTATAGGCCAGCCAAACCTTTGGGCAAAAGAAAGACAATCCAGGGAAAGAAAACAGGCAAGGCTGTGACATGGTTTGTATTCTTTAAACATAAGTATTCAAGGAATCAAGAGAATCATGGGAAATTGACTAGATACTGTAAAGGTTGATGCCACAACTGCTCTGCACATTTTGCACTCCTGTTTGCCCAGGAACTAAGACCTCTGCCTTATTTCGATAGCATTATAGAGAAATTCATGTGCTAAAAGAGGAGAACAGTAATTGGGGGTGGAGCAGTACATCATCTGGTTGGCTCCACCTTGACAAAGTCTTGAACAGCAACATGGATTTCATGTCATTAAAGAGAAGAATATTAAAATTTACTTTTAACTGGTTGCTACTGTGTGGCTTCCCCTCTGGACTCTGGGTGGGCTCCATGTTAAGTAATAAAAGTGATGTGATTATATATTCCAGTTGAATGACATGGTCTGCTCTTGGATACCTGCTCAAAAGGAAAAGTTCAGGAAGCTAAGACTCAGGACTGGAAACAGGTGGATGAGCCATCTTATGGTGCCCTGTGTAGGTGAGAGGGTGAATGTCAGTGCCTCTATTGCTGGGATGAACCTCCCTCTCCACCGTTGGGCCGAGGAAATGTGGTACACAGAAAGTCAGTAGGCTCTACATAGCATTCTTGACAAAGCACTTATTTTTTCACTTACATTTCATCTAGATGTTTAAAAAACCCAAAGGGTAGATCAGAGCTTTTGAAGAACCCATTACGAAATACAACCCTTGGTCAGGGATGTTACCTAAAAATTCCTATTCTGATTCTACTCCCATTTCAAATTTAGGAAACATGCCTGCTGGTCTGCCTCAGTCTCCTCTATATCTGAAATCAACTTCAGAGACAGAATGGAGATTTGGTTAGGTAAATGGTGGGTATCCATAGCATTCTTTAAAGAGAGAAAAAGGCCAAGCCAGTGCTGCAGGTAGTCATGAGTGGAATTCTTACACCCCGTGAAAAATCAAGCTGTGCATGATTCTGTTTCAGCATTGACTACTTGGTTGCATTAAGTGGCTACTTCCAGTGAATGCAAAGTTCAGCCTCCCAAACTCAACTCTGTACCTGAGTACTCTGGGAAGCTGTCCTTATTTTATTTTCCTTCAAAACCCTACACCCTGCTGGCCAGGTAAAGTAAGAAAACATATGGTCTTTGTTTAGTTATTTCGCGCTTACCGCCAAGACTAAGAGGAGGGTAAGGAGTGAAGATTTCTTGGCTGTCTCCGATGCTTTCCTTTAATCTTACTTTATTTGCTAAGAGCTAATAAAAAATCTGAAATGCTTAACTCTCAAGTGTTGCTTTTCTTCTGAGCATTGGTATTTGATTTGTTCCTCAGCCTAAACTCCCTCCCTCTTTTTACCACCAAATGTTCGATTATGAACATCCTTTTTAATGCCGTGTTCATTCTCCTTTCTTTATTTTTCAGTTTCTTAAAGTTTGTCTTTCTCCATTCTTATCCAAAACTCTAAGCTATTTTAAGCTACAATCATATTGGATTTATACAAAATAATTTAATTATAAAAGTAATAATCTATTTTTGAAAAGGAGGAGAAAATCATTTATAATTTTACTGTCCAATTGCAATAGCTCTTTATTTATTCTCTTTTAATATGTGTTACATTTTTCATAAGACAGAGTGTGCATAGAATTCTGCTACAAACGTCTTTCACCCCACATTATCCTATCAATATGATTTCATGTTCACTAATTCTGCTTTGTAATAATTAGGTTGATTATTCCACTGAGTGACACTGCCTCAATTTACTTAACCATCCTGCTTTCAATGAGACATTGTGATTGATAATATCTGCTTTTAAGGCTGTATTAACACTGACAGGAGTTTTGTAAAGCAATCAAACCTGCACAAAATTAACATGTAAAGCCTAATAATGTGTGAGCCTTTGGATATGAAAATGACAAGTTATAAAAACTTTGTGACAAATAACTCAACAAGAACAACTCTCCTTGGTTATTTTCAAGACGTACTTACAACTGTAGATTGGGAAAGTGAGCATATGTATGATAATACTTAAGAATGAGTATCGGCATTCTTAAAAAAATAAAAGTATCACTAATATAATCATCCATAACCATGCAGTCGATTTGCTGCCATACCTTTTCGTAACTTACCCTTGAAAATGTGACTCTTGATATATCCAACTCCCGGTTCAAACTAGTTATATCTATATCAAAATCTTCAATATTTGGACAAGATAAGCATTTATTTCCTTATCAATTACATAGTAAGTTGCCTTTTAAATATCTTTCAGTGTTCTAATATTTACACATTCTAACTTTTTTTCAGAGAAAATTAGAAAATTGAATTTTTCTTCTAGGGGGTTTGTATTTATTTGCAGACACTAAAAACGGAAACTAACAGCTTAATAAACCTGACTGCATTATTACTATCAAGACTAATAACCTTGTTTTGTGATAATCAGGAAATTGTAAAATAGACAAAAACATGCTCTTCATCCTTCGTTAGTTAGTGGCTGCACTATTCCTTTTTCAATACACAGTGCCTCTTTTTTTAATTCAAAAAATATTTTATTGACTGTCTTGTATACCTTTATATGTTTCATATTTTGCCTCCTCATATGACAATGGTCCTATATAACTTTATAGAGAAAGAATAGAGAGACAATTCGATCTTCTAGAATGGTCAACTGAATTTTTTTTTAGCTTGTACATATAGTTTCTTTCTTTCTTTTTAAATTATCCTTTAAGTTCTGGGGTACATGTGCAGAATGCGCAGGTTTGTTACATAGGTATACACGGGCCATGGTGGTTTGCTGCACCCATTAACCTGTTATCTATATTAGGTATTTCTCCTAATGCTAATCCCTCCCCTTGCTCCCACCCCCTGACAAGCCCAGGTGTGTGATGTTCCCCTCCCTGTGTCCATGTGTTCTCATTGTGCAACTCCCACTTAACGAGTGAGAACATGCAGTGTTTGGTTTTCCATTCTTGTGTTAGTTTGCTGAGAATGATGGTTTCCAGTTTTCATACATAATGCCTCTTAATCTGGATATCGATCTTTTTCTTTTTAAAATTCTTTTGTTAATAAAATACTTGATATACAGAAATCCTAGCGATTAATGATGCAGTCATCTCCTAGACAAACACGTTTTGCCAAAACCTTTTAATAGTCTTATGAGATCATTACTTTTTTTCTTATCCAATCTTTATTGTAGTATCTCTTTTTTTCTATTTAAATATATTTTTTCTTAAATTCTTCTCTACTTTATAGTACTTAGTATACCTGTTTTGTTTTGGTAATTGGTATTTCTCTGGGTATATATTTTTTACTCTCTCAAACTATTTTAAAATAGTTGATGTCACTTTGTTTTATGTGTTTCTTTTGTGGGCAGCATATGGGTACATTTAATTTTTAATCCAATCTGATAATCTCCATGTTTAGTGGTTTTATTAAATCTTTTTGTGTACATTTTTACTGACATGATACAGTTATTTATGCTGTTTTTTTTCCTTTTTCTTTATTATCTTTTGATTTGCTACTATTTTTATTTTCCTTTTCTAACTTCTGTGGGATGAATAACTTTTTAATCTAGTCTTCTTTTAATAAGATAAGGTTTGCATTTGTATTACTTTAGTGGTTATTCACACATGTTAACATACACAGCAAGTTTAAATTTTTCTAACAGCTTTAAGGTTATTTGGTAGTCCCACCCTCCTCCAGGATATAGCAAGAGCTTTAATGATTTAAATAGCCATAGAAACTTCCTCCCATTCTCTTGTTACTTGTGTCCATGATTTTACTCTTATCTCTTTCAAAAAAACTTATTTTTTTTTATTTTTGAAAGAAAGAAAAAGAGAGGAAAGAAAGTGAGAGTGAAAGAAAGAAAAAAAAAAGAATGTAAGAGAGAAAGAAAGAGGAAGAGAAAGAGGGAGAGAGAACGAGATTCTTGTTCTATTGCCCAGGCT